>SEYY01017825.1:135000-140288 GCA_009176605.1 Armadillidium nasatum
TTTGCTTTTCACCCCAGAAATCGATTTTTTACCTCAACCTTTAACGTACGATTCTTTTTTGCATAGAAAATGTTTCCTTTCAGGCAAATTTTTTTTAAACTAACTTTTTCACTAAAACTTTCAAAATAAATAAATAATAAATAAATATATATATATATATATATAATATATATATATATATATATATATATATATATATATATATATATATATATATATATATATATATATATATATATATATATATATATATATATATATATAATATATATATATATATATATATATATATATATATATATATATATATATATATCTCTGTATTAAGTTCTAACTTTTCAAGCATTCAAGAGACTTTTCGTCTAATTGGTCATAAATCTGATCTGCACTGAAATGATACTGCTTTGACGAAAGCGATATATTAGAGTGGATTGGGTTAAAAGTCATTAAACTTAGTTTAACCATTGTTTACCGTGGTTTAACTCTTGACTATTTTTGAGCTTTGCATCACAGCAATGTCGTCTTCAAGAATCATGATCACCTTCAAACTTCTAAAACTCATATTGCTTTATATTATCCTTCCCTAATCGAACAAAGTTTAATAATCGTCGCATCAAAAACTCCTAAAAGAAAAAAAAATAATAAAAGAATATTTCTGGTTTGTATTAAACCCGCTTATTCTGGCTCATATTACAAATATCTTTAGATTTGTGATTTCTTCTTATGCTGCTGACGGCCAGACAAAAGTCAATTTTCTGTTAAGACTAGACAATATACCTAGACATTTGCTTAATTATACTAAAAACGATCCCAATGCTACTATTCCTTCTTCACCCATTTCAAATTATTAATGGGTAACGTAAATCTCATAAATATTTAAGTTCTGTTCTCAAAACTCGAACTTTGGGCACATACCCTACCTTGGAAAATTTGTCGTTTCTCTTATAAACCACAGTCAATATATTGACTATTTTTACGGCTGTACCATTACTATGAGTATCTCAGTGACAGACTGTTTCAAACCGTGAGTGCATGAAAATTTCTATCACAGTCAGAACTTCCAGAACTACAAAATGTTTTGTTTCTAACAACATGACTCAGTGAAACCTTTTAAAATGAGTTAGCCGAACATTTTATTTTTTTTTCCTTTATAAACAAACATAAACATGACAAAATTGTTCCCAAAAATATTTACACAAAAAAAAAAAATTTATTTATCCTGATATTGGTAAAATACTTTGCAATTCTTAAAGTTAAAAGACTGAAAATCTATGAATAAAATCTTTTCAACTCCTCTTTATACGCATTAGTGAAGAGAGAGAGAGAGAGAGAGAAAAAAGTGTTTTTCCATAATAGTGAAAAATGAGTTGAGGAAAAAAATAAATAAATTTTTAAACTTTGATTTTGCAGGTTTGATTACTAGTTATAAGCTAGTATATAGACTTTATACTATTTGCTACCATATAAGAGATCAGATTTTTTTTAGCATAAGATAGTAATGATCATTGCCAACTTTGAATGGTATGAAAACAGGCATGTGGTAATTAAATTTCTGGTAAAATTTTAAGTAACTGTCACTTTAAAAAGGATCAAATTATAGTTTAAGGAAACTTTGAAAAATATTTATAATTAAATAATTTATAAATACGTATATCAAATCTTCCTAAGTAGAGAGAAACATACTAAACAATTTAAGTTTAGAAAAAAAAGAAAAAATACAAAATAAATAAATTACTTCAAAATATAATTCATTTGAAATTTACATTCTAAATAGGAAGTTGAAAATAATACAAAATTTAATATTTTTCACAATACAAAACTTGTATTTCACATTGTAAATATAACAAATAATAATAATAGTAATGCTTTATCCGCCTCTTCTTTTCTGAGTCGAGATATAGAGAACATTATTTCCTCGGATAAAAGCATCTCCATATTTATTTTTCAGCTGTCCATTTAAATATTCCTCACTCTGTTCTAAAGCAATGTTCATGTAACCATCTAAACAAGCCAAAACGCCTGAAAAATAATAATAATAGTAAAGTTTAAATAATGTAATGACAATAATAATAAAATTTTTGAGTAGGTGTACAGAACCTGCCAAGGCACACAAAGATGTCGACCATACTAGTTTGGAAACATGACTCTAAGGACAAATCCTAGCATAATAATAATAATAACCGTGTTATATGTCGCAAAGTGAAGCGGAAGAGTGAAAAAGGAATGGATAATATTTTGACAAAAAGGAAAATGAGGGGTATGTGAATAATTAAAAACGAAGTTAGGGTGGAGGTTTGTGAAGGAAGGTATGTATGAAAATATAACTATAACTTTCAATATATATGGGGTATAGTAAAGAAACATAATAGAATAGAATATATATATACATCTCTTTCTCAAGTTCATCCATTTGATTTTCACGTAACATATATTTATCTTACTTCATCTCGTTTCTACATTGAAATTATTTACATGATTTTTTCTCCTTGAACAAAACTGAGAAAAAAATCAGGGAAAACTAAAACTTTAGAAATTTCCTCATTTTTTTCCTTTTGTTATCAGATCAAACATATTATCACTAAAAACCACTGGTAATAAACTCCACTCTTCAACAAGGTTAATATTTC
Organism: Armadillidium nasatum; assembly: GCA_009176605.1. Classification (NCBI taxonomy): domain Eukaryota; kingdom Metazoa; phylum Arthropoda; class Malacostraca; order Isopoda; family Armadillidiidae; genus Armadillidium; species Armadillidium nasatum. The sequence continues at coordinate 137,628 of SEYY01017825.1, forward strand.
CTTGACATTCTTCCTCATTCCTTTTTAACTGAATCTTTTCTTCAATTTCTACTTTCACAACATTCATAACAACCATGCATAATTTTATTTAAAAATTCAAGAAAAATAAATTTAATTCTAATTAGGGATGGAGTCTAAGTATCGGTATCGGAAAAAAACGACCGATACCAAAATCATTCGTGAAAGAAGAAAATTTCTGTAAAAAGATAACTGCTACTTGACTGAAGTTTGTGTTCCATTTTAAATGTTTTATTATTATTATTATTATTATTATTATAGTAGGAATAAATGTTACGTTTCCGTAAGATCGAGGATATTATATATATATATATATAATATATATATATATATAATATATATATATATATATACTATATATATATATTATATATATATATATATATATATCCTCTGGCGAGCAGAGGTCAGAACCCTACCAATTTCCATCAGAATTGGGGAACTACCAGAAACCTCGTAAAAATCAGGCCGACATGCCTCGATACACGGCGTTTGGAAATGTGCAAGTCAAAGGAAGTCGGGAAAGCAAAGAGAGTGTGTGTTCAAGATTTTATCAGTTGAGTACATGTGAGATAGAGCATAGTGGTGGACAGAGAGGCGTGTAGCATGTGCCCTTCTCAGTGGAGAAGATATGTGACGAGAGAGTACAGAAGAGCAGTGTCTATTTTAATAAAGATTAAATAGACAAAGTGACACAACAATTCTATGGGCAGAAAGAAACAGTAGATAATTAGTGAGTCGGAAGAGTTGATAACACCAAAAGCCCTAGATTTCACCTTTTCGAGGAGAGCTGTATGAGTGAATCACTTCAAATATGTGAGGCATTCTCCTTATAGGGGTGAACAACACCCCTATAAAGAGCAAGCAACTGGGGTGGTGTGAAAAAATTGCAAAGGCACCTCGGAAGATCCAACCTTCTGGAAGCTTGTTTAGAAAGAGAAGTAATGTGTTCCTTCTAAGAAACATCATGAGAAAAAGAAACCCCGAGAATATTAAGAACGGATGAAGGTTTAAGTTTTAGTTGTGTGTTTTCGAAGATGTCATGGTTGTATGGAAGTTTGTGTCGAGTAGGGAGAGGAAGAAACTGTGTTTATGATGCCTTGAAAACAACTATGCTTTCTCTGCCCCAATTTGAAATACAAGAAAGATCAGAGGTTAGTTGTTCTAAGGCCACCATTCTAGCGTCAATTAACTGCCTTTGGGAGTGGAGTCTTTCAAATTGGAAGGAGTAATGAAAGATGGGGTCATTAGCATAATGTGGATAGGTGATTAAGTAATCGAAAGGTCTTTAATGAAAAGTAGAAAAAGAGTTGGAGGTAGAACAGATCCCTGAGAAACACCACAATTAATAGATTTAAAGGAAAAACCGTGGACATCTGAACGCTTTTATTAATGTAATATTGAAAAAAAAAATATTTAAAGATATCATTTTTTTATTACTAAAAAATTGCAATATTGAAGTTTGCAGTGGTTTCTTCTTTAGCATACAAGCCTACAAAGCTCCTACATATATTTTGTAAACCTAACTAATGACATTATAAACTAATTGCATATTCAACATGCAATGAACCAACACCCACTATAAAACTGCCAGTTAGGCTTAGGAAAAAAAAAAAAACGGAATAGACAGTTAGAAGCCACAAGGGCCTATCGAGACCCTTGCCTAGCCACAAGTTGGTCTAAAAATTCATATACACCCACCAATTTGGCTTAGTCAAGTTATACCTAAATCATCCATATATCTCTCTAGGCCCCTCTTAAATGCCGCAAGAGAATCACAGTCAACAACCTCCTGTGGCAAGCCATTCCAAAAATTAACAACCCTATTACTGAACGCGTTCATTTTTTAGATCGTTATTACATGACTTCTTTTTAATTTTCTTATCATTTCCTCTACTTTCTCTTCCATGGTTTCCCTTAAAGTATTTTTCAATCTCTGTATTACTGTCAAATGCAAATATTTTGTAAACTTGTATCTTATCCCCTCTGAGAAATCCTTGTCAACTGAGAACATTCCCAGTTCCTTCAAATTTTCCTCATAGCTCTTACTCTCGAAGCCAGAAATCTTCCTTATTGATCAACCTTGTACTCTCTCTAGCATATCTATATCTTTTCTCAATTTCTTTTCATCTAATTTCAATAGTTTTGCTTAGCAATGCGACTTCAAAAATAACTAGATATTACCGATAGCAGAAAACTTAAAGTTTATGATCATTTAATATTTTCAATTGTGTTTCAACATACATGAATTTAATAAAAAAAAAAAAAATTTGCATTGGTAAGTGTAAATTCTAGAGGTATCGTATTAGTATTCAGTATCATGTGGTTTAAAATTATTGGTATCAGTATTAAAATTCTGGTATCGCTCCATCCCTACTTTTAATGCAACATTCCTTTGGGAAAGGTCAAAATCTTAAATGATTTTGTAACTTTTTAATATGTATTTCAGCACTAATTTCATACTAATTGACAAATATATATCATGCTTACCTAGTCATTCTCTATTTCTACTTATTAATATTATATTAAAATTATTCAACATAAAAATAACAATAATTCTTCTGACTATTTTTGCAAAACATAAGAAAAAAATTAATAGTAACAGGATAAAAAAAAAAATTATAATAGAATAAGTTTTGCAAT
>SEYY01017826.1:5000-12500 GCA_009176605.1 Armadillidium nasatum
TATATATATATATATATATATATATATATATATATATATATATATATATATATATATATATATATATATATATATATATATATATATATATATATATATATATATATATATATATATATATATATATATATATATATATATATATATATATATATATATATATATATATATATATATATATATATATTCTATATATATATATATATATATATATATATATATATATATATATATATATATATATATATATATATATATATATATATATATATATATATATATATATATATAAATAAACGATTCAATCTTTAACTAAATAATTATCGAGATGAAAAATATACAAATTGAAAGGGTTTTAGACCTTTCGACTTTTTATTTAAAGATTCTCTCATCAAATTCCCATTTGAAGCTTTGAACATTTTTAACAGATTAATATTAAAAGGTATTTACAGTAAAATTGCAAAAACGAAATTTCCAATTAGTATATATATATATATATATATATATATATATATATATATATATATATATATATATATATATATATATATATATATATATATATATATATATATATATAATTTTATTTTAGGTAAATAAGGTCTGCTAACTCTCTCAAAGATCAGATACATTAAACATCAGAGTTTAAAGTTTGCTATAGGTGAATCGAACCCGGGCCCTATAGCTCAAAAGCATAGAGTTTTATCACTTAACTACTGGAGGTTCAAAAGAGAAAACCAAAGAGGAGGCTTATGAATTCACAAGAGCAACCTCCAAGGACTTCTCCCGACCTCGCTTGAGCGTGAGGCAAAACAAGCATTTGAACCGTCAGTAACTTAGTGGCAAAACTCTATGCTTTTGTGCCATAGGGTCCGGGTTCGATTCCCCTATAGCAAATTTAAGCTCTGATATTTAATATATATATATATATATATATATATATATATATATATATATATATATATATATATATATATATATATATATATATATATATATATATATATATATATATATATATATATATATATATATATATATATATATATATATAACACGTGTCATCCAGAATTTTTTTTTTCCTTTTTAATTATTTCTTTTCGCTCGGGTTTCTTTCTAAAGGAGCAATTATCAGGACTGTATTGAAAACCGATAGTTTTATTTTCCTTAAACGATAAAACTACGACAATATTTAAACATTTCTCCCCAGGTAGTTTCAAAACAAAATCTCTCTCTCTCTTATATATGTATATATATATATATATATATATATATATATATATATATATATATATATATATATATATATATATATATATATATATATATATATATATATATATATATATATATAATATATATATATATATATATATATATATATATATATATATATATATATATATATATATATATATATATATATATATATATATATATATATATATATATATAATATATATATATATATATATATATATATATATATATATATATATACCACATATTGAAAATAAAAATATTAAAAGATTAAAAGTAAGACATATCAACACAATGTCAAAATCGAAATAAATAGGATTAGGTTAAAAATTAAAACACAATATTTCAGAACCTATTCATAGTTCTCTCTTCAGGAATGAATCAAGAAAAATAAAGAGAAAGCGTTTTCTTTACTTTCTCTTGATTCATACATGAAGAGAGAACTATGTATAGGTTCTGAAATATTGCATGTTTTGATTTTTAACCTAATCCTATATGTTTCAATTTTGACATTGTTTTTATCGTCTTGCTTTTAATATTTTGTTATTTTATTTTTTTAATTAATTTAATAACATCATAGTGCGAGTTTTTTTAATATCTTTTAATATCTTATATATATTTATATATATATATATATATATATATATATTATATATATATATATATATATATATATATATATATATATATATATATATATATATATATATATATATATATATATATATATATATATATATATATATATATATATATATTAATATATATATATATATATATATATATATATGCATATAGTTAACTTAATTTTTCATAGTTTGTTAATATGTCAATTTTCTAATAAAGGCACGGGAAGACCTAACCGAAATAACTATGCTCTGGAAAATTAATTAAATACTACTGATCTAAGCAAAATTTCTGTTTAAGACTTAATGCAGTTACAATTCGTATACTATTTTAAATGAATGAATATTTTATAAAGAAAAGATTTTTTGAATGAATGAATGAAAAGAATGAATATAAGTAGTAAGTTCAAAACGCAATAGTAAAATAAGAATCTCTACTGTTATAACAAATACTACATAAGTAGAGGGTCTGATTTCAAAAAATGAGATTTTTTATTTTTGATCGATTACCCTGAAATTTGCAATGTATATGCATTTTTTTACGCTGAAAAAGACTCGATTTCAGACGTTTTCTTAATCTATTACGGTTTGAAAGTTATTTGGAACCAAACTTCAAGAAAAAAGTGAATAGCGGGGAAAACCACTGGTCGAAATAACCTGAAAATTTAACTGTATATTCTCAGCCTCAATTGCAAGAAACTGTAGGATACTATTTTTAATATCTGCTTTAGAAAAAATGGTATACTCCCTTGAATTTATTTTTTGGAAAAAAATTTTTTCGAAAATTTACTCTTTCGGGCAAAATTAAAAAAAAAAAAAAACTGCACCTACGGATGATTTATTTTCGATAGGTGTGTAGAGGAGGTAGAGAGCTACAACTTTCTCTCAATACATCATTAAATAACATTTGTTTTTTTCGAGAAATAGCCTCTCAAAATTTGGAAATTTTGAAATTTCTTTTGAAAATTCTCCAAATTTGAGAGGCTAAATTTCGAAACCAACAAATAGCATTGAATGATGTATTGAGAGAAATTTTCAGCCCTGTCCCACCTCATTATACACCAAAAATTAAAAATGTTGTAGGTGTAGTTTAAAACACAATAGTAGAATAAGAAAATTTGAGAGATAAAATTTTTTCCAAATATTCATTCATATTTCCATATTTGATTTTCTATATATGCTTCATTAAGAAATTTGTTATAAAAATATTTATTAAAGAGTAAAGGTTTGATACCAGTTTAAAGAATTATGAGCCTATATTTGTGTATGTCAATACCAATCATTATCAAAATAGTTTTCAGATCTCTATTTTATTCTTTTCAAGAGAGGACTTAATAAATAAGATTGCTCTCATATCAAAGCAGTAAATAAAATGCAGCATTTCGACAGTTGATCCGAAAAGAACCTATAACGTTTTTATATTAAAAATATACAAAATCCAGTTAAAACTTTTTGTAGCTAATACGTTTGTGAATATACAGTGAAATTTTCAGGTCACTCTGATTAGTTATTTGGCTCCTCTATTCATTTAAAAAAAAATTTGAAAATTTTCAAAAAGACTTTTAAACCGTTATAGGTACAGAAAAAAGTTAGAAATCCTTTTTTTTCAGCGGCAAAAAAGGCATGTACCCTGAAAATTTCAGAGAAATCGGTCGAAATTTTTTTAAAAATTTTAACATTGGACCCTCCCTTTAAACAAAATATATTCAGTTGTATTTTATTTTCAAGAAATATCGTCTGAAAAATATAGCAGTATCATGTTGCGAGTGATTCATCAAGGAATCTTCTTTAATTAAAAAAATGACGACTATGTTTCTTAATTTTTCTTTCTCTTTTACACTTCCAGAATTGTTAATAACTACAAGACTAGGTCAAGCGCTAACTTATTTTTCTCCTAAAATTTAGAAACACTTCACTTTTAAAATTCCTTTACTGTAAGCAATGTCAAGAAACTTTGAAATATGTTCACATTACTTTAATATATATACACTCTAAAAAATGATCTTTCAATGTGCATTTATTTTGAACGAACAATGAGAGCACGTCTCGTAAATGAACGCACATTAAAAGTACTGTTTAGACATAGATTTCGTATGATAGAAAAAATTAATAAGATGGATTAATTTTGAACTTACTTTGAAAGATAACTGAACGAACATATCGTCCGAAGGCTTTTGAACGTACAAATTCAGGATAAACGCACATTGAACACACTAATTTTGAAATAACAGCCTAGCCTTTACCATTGCTATTTACACATGTACACACACACACATACACACACACACACACACACACACACACATACACACACACACACACACACATATATATATATATATATATATATATATATATATATATATATATATATATATATATATATATATATATATATATATATATATATATATATATATATATATATATATATATATATATATATATATATATATATATATATATATATATATATATATATATATATATATATATATATATATATATATATATATATATATATATATATATATATATATATATATATATATATATATATATATATATATATATATATATATATATATATATATATATATATATATATATATATATATATGGCATTTTAAAATTTTATATACTGTAGTTTCGATGATCTTAATTCTAAGCTACAATTAAAGTGTTTAAAAAAAAAAAAGGGGGAAATATGCAAAGACTACTTTTTATTTAATAATAATTAGGATTTCTTAGCATAATTAAAGAGATTAAAATATATTTAACATTAGAAATAATATATATTTTCTAAAATTATATTGTTTTATTTATATTTGTTTATATTTTTTTTAAAGTTAATGAAAGTTACAAAGGTGTGATTGCCATTATTAGCAAGGCCTTCTATATTAGAAGGCCTGGGTCTAAGATTCATGACGTCACAATAGGAGTCATAACATTGGCTTCAAATAACATGGAAGTCAATGGGATTTTTGCGACATGTTCTGTCAATTTCAAAGTTTTATATAAGTTTCAGTTATTCAATTTAATTAAAACGAAAAGACATTGTTTAAGAGTGTTGTGAGAACATGTAAAAATAAAAAATAGTTCAAATTTATTATTATTTAGTTGCTTTTGAGGAGTTTTAAAATTCTGTTTCGCACTGTAAACAACATTTGACTCCTAAAATGAAAAATTGTCGGACATTTTTGTAGACGGTGTTTGAATATTTTCGCCTCGTATTTTAAATTCCTCAATTGGAATCAAATAAAGACAAAATGTTATTTGATTGCTTCATAAAATGTAGTTATAATATGTATGTGAATATATAAAATATATAATTTGCTGGTTGACCTACATCAACAGTAATATAGTGTTAACCCAAGCACAGTTTAAGCAAATTCTTAGATTCTTTGGCTAAATTTCACTATCAAATTTATGATCTAGCTTACCAAGATTTAAAAATAAAAAATTCGTTACAATGTCAGATGTATTTGTAAACAATAAACCAAAAAATATTTTTTGTTACAAGTATAGTAGGGTAAGATAATTTATTAGTCTACTGTGCTTGTCAAGTAACAGCTTTATATATATATATATATATATATATATATATATATATATATATATATATATATATATATATATATATATATATATATATATATATATATATATATATATATATATATATATATATGGCTTGGGTGGAGATTGTTTCTGAGTTTCGATATTTTTTATATCGATATTTTTTTATGTCGATATTTTATTTTAATCGATATTTTTATACCTATAATTAGCCCTAGGCTACTATGTCGTGCAAACGTTCTTGTGTACGTTAGGTCTCTTTTACGGCAAATTCTTGTGTAGGTTAGGCCTCTTTTTACGGCAATTTCGATATATATATATATATATATATATATATATATATATATATATATATATATATATATATATATATATATATATATATATATATATATATGGCTTAGGTGGAGATTGTTTCTGAGTTTCGATATTTTTTATATCGATATTTTTTTATGTCGATATTTTATTTTAATCGATATTTTTATATCTATAATTAGCCCTAGGCTACTATGTCGTGCAAATGTTCTTGTGTATGTTAGGTCTCTTTTACGGCAAATTCTTGTGTAGGTTAGGCCTCTTTTTACGGCAATTTTGGTAGTTCAGGTTATGATAAGTCGAATTAGGTTCTGCTAGAAAAGTAAGTAATAATAATTGTGTGTATGTTTAGTAATAGTACCTCTGGCAACTCTCTTGTTTACGATAGGCTTCTCCGATATTTTCGATTTTCGATATTTTTTAACAATCGAAACTCAGAAACAATCTCCACCTTTACCTATATATATATATATATATATTATTATTATTATTATTATTATTATTATTATTATTATTATTATTATTATTATTATTATTATTATTATTATTCTAGGATGGCATAATTAATAGCCTTTTAGTGTTTAAAAAAGGCCTGTTAGCTTTTAATTACTTGGAGTAATTCACATTCTTAGAAATAGAATATTGATGATGGTAAGTGATTTTTATTTTATTTTTATTTTTTAAACTACTATTTATTAAGATTAAATTTTTTGTTAGAAAAAATGGTAATTATGCAGCAAATATTGCCCATATAGTATTTATAGATTGAAGAGATTATTATATTAAGATATTAAAAATAGATGTATAAATATATGAACTAGGTGGTCAGGTCATCAGTAAAGATGCCTGGATGTCACAGTTAATATATAGGGTAATACTTTAGTGATACAGGCCCAAGTTTTTTTTTCTCCCCAGCTTAACTACAAAATTGAAATGATCTGATTTTTTTTTTTAGCAGTTAAATTAACAATTTTGTAAGGAAAAAAAATTTTTAAACTAATAAAAATAATTATTTTTTCAATATGATATCAGAAGATCATCTGCCAAAAGTGTATACACTGTGCTAATACAAGAGAAACTGTCCTTTGACTATTTTGATAAGGTTGCTATAACGACTAAATTTTAAAAGATCTTGAAGCTAAAAATGAAAATAATAGTTAATATATATATATAATATATATATATATATATATATATATATATATATATATATATTATATATATATATATATATATATATAGGTAAAGGTGTAGATTGTTTCTGAGTTTCGATTGTTAAAAAATATCGAAAATCGAAAATATCGGAGAAGCCTAACGTAAACAAGAAAGTTGCCAGAGGTACTATTACACTAGACATACACACAATTATTATTACTTACTTTTCTAGCAGAACCTAATTCGACTTATCATAACCTGAACTACCGAAGATGCCGTAATTTAACCTAAATAATAATTTTAATGTACTTATAGTTTATAACATAACCTAAATTTAAGGTATCTGAACTGAAAAGAACAAATTACACATATCTTGAACAGTCAAGGTAACTGAAACTCGTTAGGTAGGAAAGTATCGATTAAAATAAAATATTGATATAAAAAATATCGAAACTCAGAAACAATCTCCACCTAAGCCATATATATATATTAGGGATGGAACGATACCAAAATTTTTACCGATACCGATACCTGAAAATATACAATACTGATACCAATACCGATA
>SEYY01017826.1:17500-20000 GCA_009176605.1 Armadillidium nasatum
TTTCCTACGTCCACACAAAATTGGTGCGAAAGCAGGGCACCCCTCGTGCAAAGAGGACGACGCAACGGTGGAGGAATGCGAGAGGCCAATTCCCTCGAGCACCTGCCATTGTAGTACCTGTAGAAAAGAGATAGCGCGCCAACGTCACGTCGCAGAGACAGAGGGTCAAGAGAGTTTGAAAGTAGGGGACAGTTTATTAATCTCATAGCTTTTGACTCAACCCTATCCAGAAGAGAGGAGGAGCCAGAGCCCCCCAAAATGTGAGAACAGTACTCCATACAAGGGCGAATAAGACCCTTATATATCTGGAGTAACTGCTCAGAAGAAAAAAACTCTCGCAACCTGAATAGAACTCCCAGCTATATATATATATATATATATATATATATATATATATATATATATATATATATATATATATATATATATATATATATATATATATATATATATATATAAATAAAAAAAAAAAAAAAATCCCACCAATTTTTTTTTTTTTTTTTTTTTTTTTTTTACTGTACAAAATTTCAATAAACCATAGCATATGTTACTATAATGCACATAAAATGCATTTTTTTTATTTTATTTATTCAACTTTGTGTGATACTAATTTATTACATTTTTATTGGTTTTTACTGTTTTAACGTTCTGTATAGTTTTTGAGTAATTAAAGTAAAATGATTTTCGGTAAGCTATCAATTTATCAAAATTACTTGGTGCTGTAAGCCAGATTTCCCTGTATGTAACTATAAAATAAGTACTACTTTTAAAATCTCTTTAAATAACTAGTATTTTTGCATCGATTTTTAAATTACTCAATTTCTTGATCTCCAACAAAAATTTACAAGAGTATTTCATATGTTTTTAGATTGTGTCAAAAGTTTCATCTATGGACTCAAACCAGTTAAAACTTCCAAATTTTAGTGATTTTGTAATACATATTTACAAGGGGAAAATTTGTGCTTAAAGCTAAAGAACACCATGAGAAACATAATTGAAACCCTTATTGAATTTTTAGAGTAAGTATAAAAATTTTAATTTCTTTATCAAAATGTTAAAAGAGTGTTGATTCACAGTCATCCACATACTAAAGTTCATCAGTATAAGTGCTATTGTTACTCTCTTTTTTTTTTTCAGGAAAAATAACGTACTTACAGGAAAGAGCATTGGGTTATAAAGCTCTTGGACGGAGGCTGCTTTTAAAATATCCGAAAATCCATAGAGAAGATTGTACTAGTAAGAGGAGGCGCAAAGAGGAATTAGTAAGTGTTACAGTAAATGTTATCAAATGATATAAAAAAATTTCATGATTATTATTATTATTTGAGAATTTTGACATTTTAGAGTCTGCAGAATACTATTATTTTAAAAATCTTTAATATAAATCTAAAATTTTTTTTTAAAAAATCAAAGGCAAAAATATTGTGGCAGAACTTGATCTATAAATTTAATATTTTTTATTATAAGGAATAAGTATTATAAACTAAATTAAAAGCCATGCTTGCAAATTTAGCTTTGTGGTAAGTGAGGGAATGTACATCATAATTTCCTGGTTCCAATATATAAAGGTCAAGTAAGGATACACTTCAACTTTGTAATTTATTTATATTTAGTCTGATGACCCCCTAGATTCAATTAGGGTTTAATTATGTTGTGGCATGTCAACAATCCATTTTTTTTGTTTAATAATAATTCTTGGATCTTGAGGGGAATGAAACGAATCCTTTATAATTTGTTTTATTAGTTACGATATGATTGTAATGTGAATTTTGTATATTTCATTTATCAATACAGACCATAAACTCTCAATAGGGTTCATGTCTCGTTAATTTTCAGATCATGGTAACAGCTCGATTCAATTTTTTGAAAACCATTCGTATACCGATTTTGCTGTATGACATGCTTAGAGTCTTATTGAATATCTAATGTGTATCTCAATGCAAATCCTTTATCTGACTCAGTAAACATTGTTGTAGTACTTTCATATACTTTTCTTGAGTCATGGTGCCAAAAACAATGTCCAAATGACTTCTTACGTAAATGGAAATTTCCCTCAATTCCTTATTAGAACTTCTATATATCGAAACTAGATTTATTTTTTAATCTAAAAGTTTCTCAAAATTCTTCACCCAAAAAGTAAGGAGTATCGGAGTATCGGCCAAGTATCAGCCATATTAACCAATACCGATACCCCAAAAAATGGCCGATACCGATACTATCGGTACATCCCTAATATATATATATATATATATATATATATATATATATATATATATATATATATATATATATATATATATATATATATATATATATATAATATATATATATATATATATATATATATATATATATATATATATATATATATATTACAGGACTTTAAACTAGAAAATTTCAAAACTGTGGATAAATTGGTGGAAGCTTAAACATGACTAAGGATATAAGATCAAACTATGCCTTGGAAACTATTCCAGAATATTTGCTTTCATTCAAAAGA
>SEYY01017827.1:10000-15445 GCA_009176605.1 Armadillidium nasatum
TATATATATATATATATATATATATATATATATATATATATATATATATATATATATATATATATATATATATATATATATATATATATATATATATATATATATATATATATATATATATATATATATATATATATATATATATAATATATATTATATATATATATATATATATATATATATATATATATATATATATATATATATATATATATATATATATATATATTATATATATATAATATAATATATATATATATAATATATATAATATATATATATATATATATTAGAAGCGAGAGGTCCATGGTTCGAGGCCTGGCCTGAGCAGGAAATGTGATCGGTTTCTCCTTGCGCTGAGCTCCGAATGACTCAGTCGTTAAACAAGTACATCAGTGGAGTGCTCTCGCCACTGATGGGAAAAATCTCCAGCATCCTCGAAAGGCCTGACCCAGCCAGCGGTATCGCCGTGGGCCCGTGAAATCCAAGGATCTTCATCGAAAGATTATATATATATATATATATATATATATATATATATATATATAATATATATTATATATATATATATATATATATATATATATATATATATATATATGTTGTTATATTATTTGTCATAATGGCGGAAATATAAATATAAATGTTACATAGGGCAGGACATAGAGATAAACAGCTTTTCTTACCTAGGCCTTTATTTACATGTATAACACAGTACAAGTCGTGGTACAATACACGAGATAGAATCAACAGAATGAGAATGCAAATATTATTACATAGAACATGGTCTTTACTGAATCATAACAAAAAATATATTGATAGAGTATCAACAGAACATATACTTCAGGTTAACTCTAACACTCCCTCTTAATCTAAAGTATACCTCTAATGTTTTAAAATTTTAATAACCTACTTTTTGATACAGGTTTAGTAAGTATATCAGATACATTGTCTTCAGACTTTACATGCTTTAAATCTACAATGCCATTTTGAATTTTATTCCTAATAAAATGATACCTAATATCTATATGTTTAGATCTCTGGTGATGTATAGGATTTTTAGCTAATGAAATAATATCTTTATTATCAACATACAAATTAACAATTTCTCTGTATAACTTACCACTTGTCAACAATTTTGAATCACAATACTTAAGTTTATTAACACTAAGATAACTTGGAATTACATTATTATTATAATTACTCTTTTTAAATTTACTTAATATTTTTTTTATATATTTTGATTGTTTCATACTAATACTCTTTATTTTCAAATTTAAATTCAATACCTAAAAACATAGATAGTTGACCCAAACCTTTCATTTTCAATTTATTTGGCAATATTGTTTTAACATCATTTAAAATGATAACATTTCTGGCAGCAATTATTGTATCATCTACCCAAATTATCAATATAATGCAAATTTTACATTCTTCATCAACTTTAGTGTATACACATGTATCAACTACAGATTTCACAAAATTTTGAGATATGAGAAAAGAATCTAACAAGTTATTCCAAATTCTACTACTTTGTTTTAATCCATATAATAATTTATTTAATTTACATATCAACCTATTACCACTTACATCACTTTGTACATAACCTGCATTTAAATATGTAGTTTTCACATCCATCTGATGAACAATAAATCCTTCTTGTACTGACAGTTGCATCAACATCCAGATTAAAAAAGTTTCTTGATAATCCAAATCTTTCACATGTGAGTATCCTTTTGTCACACATCTTGCTTTGATTTCTTCTTCATCATTTGCTTTCTTGCAGTGATGTGAATCAGAACTTGACAGAGCTTCTTCATAAGATTTTGGAACACTTGTCATTCTATAACAATAATCCATAGAATAATTAACATTTAATAAATTTTGATCCATATTATCAACATAGTCTTCAAGATACTTTGGCTCATTTCTTTGTCTCTTTGGATATCTGTTTTCATGTCTTTCATTTTCACCTAATTCTTTATTAGGTTCCTCATTTTCTTTTTCTTCTATAGATCCATATTCTTGAGCCCTTGGTCTTGTATATTAATATTTAAATTCAGATGGTTCTTCTTCTTGTCCAAATTTTTCTGTAAACTTAACACATCTTACTTTCTTAATATTGTTCTGCTCAAGAAAATATACGAGATAAGCTTGGCTTTCATTGTCATACCCAACAAAAATTCCTTGTTTACTGCGTGCATCTAATTTCTTTTTCTCCTGTGAGTATGCATAACAAATTTATCCAAATACATGCATATTACTTAAATTTGATTTTCTTCCTGTTTTTAGTTCATAAGGAGTTTTACCTTTCCTTGAATGATAACACCTATTGCGAATATACGTTGAAGTTTTCACTGCATAAGACCATAATTCTTTAGGCAACTTAGCTTCTAATAATAAACATCTAGCCATATAAACAATAAACATTAAACTCTCTTGGAAACCACATATCACAATGGTTGCTAAAGCGCCTCTAAAAAGCTGGGAATTCTGTTCAGGTTGCGAGAATTTTTTTCTTCTGAACAGTTACTCCAAATATATAAGGGTCTTATTCGCCTTTGTATGGAGTACTGTTCTCACATTTGGGGGGGACTCCGGCTCCTCCTCTCTTCTGGATAGGGTTGAGTCTAAAGCTAAAAGATTAATAAACTGTCCCCTATGAAAATTTAGGAATATAAAGAAAGCTATTATTAAAAAAGATGGTTTATTCGCAGAATATATGGGAGATTAATTTTTTAAATTATTCGAAATCAGTCGAGTGTAATCTCTCCAAAATTTGCAGTGCAGTAAATAGCTACTTGATCTTCAAAAGAGCATCTCTGTAAAAGTATACAAAGACAAATTTTAGTTTTAAATAGGAACAAGAACAACTTCAAAAAGTAAGAACACAGACTTAAACTTACATAAAATCGAATCAAACTGATTGTTTCGTTTTGAGAAACATTTTAGTTTCTCCGGAGAAGACGAAAATCGTACATCCGCGCTCCTCTCAGAGAAGTTTAGTTCTTGCTCACTCGACTGCTGTTCCACCAATATTTAACTACAAAAAGAAAAATATTTCGAAGAAGTTAAATTACAGAAATATATTAAATCCAATCTTTTGTAATTAAACTGAGCAATCACATTTAAATTGACTTTCGAAACTGTGAAATATTATTGAGAACTTTGCTTTATGAGAATCTTTGGTTTTGACAGCAAAATGAGAACTTAACGATACGAAATCAAAATGACAACTGTTCAATATAATATGAGAACTTTTCGTTATGACTTCAAGAAGAGAACTGATTCTTAAAAAATAGCAATTTTCCATTTTACTTTTTGAGCAATCTAATTTTAGATTTTAGCTATGTGATTTTTTTTAGCTATTTAGATATTATAATTTTTAAACCCCTACTTTCTAACTCTCTTGACCCACTATCTCTGCGACGTGACGTTGGCGCACTATCCCCTTTCTACAGGTACTACAATGGAAGGTGCTCTAGGGAATTGGCTACCGCATTCCTCCATCATTGCGTCGTCCTCGTTGCACAAATGGTGCCCTGCTTTCGCACCAATTTTGTGTGGATGTAGGAAACCCCAGACTGGCCCGTTGTGGTGCCTCCTTCTTTCCAGCCACCTCTGTTCTGTGGAACTCTCTACCATCATCTATTTTCCTCCTTTATTTAATCTTCCACTCTTCAAGGCTTCCGTTTGTGCCCACCTGAGGGATGTGCGTTAGGTCTGTGTTTGAATGTTTTTTTTTTATTTTGTGTGTGCCCTCTCCTTGAAAAGGGCTATGCCCGTGAGTGGCGACGTTCTGTAAAAAAAAAAAATATCAAAAAGAGTTCTCCAATGTACGTTCAACTTTTCCATTTTGATGCGGCGAATACGGTACTGAAAATTCCTGCTTTATACGATTCTTTATGAGGAGTGATTTGAAGTCTGCAGAGGTAAACTTTGTCCCATTATCTGACCTCAACCTCTTTACAGTCCCATATGGGGAAATATCTGGTAGAAATTTTTCTGTTGCAGAAATCGTATCAGTTTTACTCTTCAATAAATATACAAAAATTTCACCAGAATAGTCATCTACAAAAGAAATGGCATATTTAAAACCATCCTTTGCAACAGGGTCAATAGGACCTGCTAAATCACAATATACTAATTCTAATATACCAGTAGTATATTTTTCAGCTTCTCTATTTCTAATCTGAGTCATTTTGCCCAGAGCATAAGTATTACAATTAAAATTACCTTTACTAATAATATTCATACCATTTTCTACACTTTTAAGTTTTAAAACATCTTGAACATTACAATTGCCCATAATTTTATGCCAATCTTGCAAACTATAAGAACCCATTTTCTTAATACCAATATTGTTCAGAAACATAAACCTCCTGTCTTCTTAATATTAAATACTGTACCATCAGAGGCTACTAATTCAGCAAATTTTGGTGTGAAATTTATAGAAAATCCATTCTTCGCAGCTGCCTGCACTGAAAATATATCTTGTTTATATGATGATACACAAAGAGCATTTTTCAATAAAATATTATGGCACTTACCATTAACATCACATATTGATACTTTAGCATGGCCTCTCCCAATTGCAGCATTATTCATTCTGCCCCCATTGGCCAATTCAGTAAAATGATTTGAGGGGTCAAAGATCAGCTCCAGAGAGAGATGAGTGAGGCGAGAAGGGGTGCAGAGGAGGTAATGGATATTGAGGATAGTTGGGGGACTTTTCGGGATGCGCTGAGAGAGGTGGCAGAGCGAGTAGTTAAAGTAAAACGACATATGGTAGAAAGAAGAAGAAAACGACATGGTGGACATTGCCTGTGCAGGAGGCAGTGAAAAGGAAAATGAAGTGCTTCCGAAAATGGATAAAAACACGGAGTGCTGATGACAGGGAAGATTATGTAGAGGCAAGGAGAGAGACTGAGAGAATTAAGAAAAGGGAAAAGGAGAAGGACGTGGATGAAGATTAGCATGGACTTAGATGGCTGACCTGATGGGAACAAGGAAATTGATATATAATATAGCAAAAAATTATGGAAACGGGTCAACACCTCTAACTTATTCAATAAAAAGTGAGGATGGAGTTTTGCTGACAGACCCTGACGAAATTGATAAGAGATGGGGGGAATACTTTGACACATTGTTAAATGTGCCAAACAACGTCGAAGATGGACAGGTGGAAAATGGAGGGGAGGAGGAGAGATGGCCGATCAAGGTGGAAGGAAGTGAAGTATGCTACAGGAAAAATGAAAAAATGGAAAAGATCCGGGTGAAGATACAATACCATCGGAAGTACTGGAAAAATGTAGGTGAGGGGTTGCTAGGATAACAGGATAATGAGCAAATGCTGGGATAAGGGAAAACACCTAGAGAATGGAACAAATCAATAAATGCCCTAATATAAAAAAGAAAAACAGATTGTAAGAATTACAGAGGCAT
>SEYY01017833.1:0-10178 GCA_009176605.1 Armadillidium nasatum
TGAAGGCAAATAATGTTGAAAAATATAGATGTTTGATACTTGAATAAATGATGTTATAGAATTTTCTTGGTAAAATTTTTTGAATTTTATTATTATTTTTATTGCATTTGCTGTGTTCTGTGAAAAATGATGAAAAAATCTTTACCAGGCCAAAATATTAAAGAATGATTTTTATTTTTATTAATTTCAAGGTCAGCACAAATCAGAATACTATTATTTAATTATTAGGTTGGTTGTGCTCTGAACCCTAATAAGTAAGGTATTGTCAAACATGCTGTGACATATTCTTGAGACAGTGAATGTGGTATAGACATTGCATTGGTACATGTATTGCTTTTTTTTTTTTTATTGTTTTATTATCTCGCAGTCAGGTCCCCTGTTCCTGTGATTCAACTGTTGTGACCAAAGTTTACCCTATAATGGTATTATATGGTACTTTGTTGTGACCTAGTGAATAAAAATCTATTATTGTGGGTGTGTGTGTGTCAAAATCCCTGTCCAAAAGACTACTTCAGACCATGAACTACCATAACAAAATATCAAAAATATCAAAATATTTGTTTTTAATTTTTTTGACTAAAAATTCTTGGGAGAACTAGTCTCCCATATATATGGTAATAATTCAATCTGGCACAAACTTCTGTTTTTTACTATATTGAAAATATGAAGTCAAAATATGTTTAAATGCATCCTACACATACTAAAAAATGCATAATAAATAAAAGGATTAGAGGTTATCCTTTTCTTATTCCCAACCTCCATGACACAACATGCATGCAATGTAAAATGAACTTATATTTCTGGAATGAATGTGGAAGCTGAAATGTTTATCTTTAAAAATATTGATATAATCTTCCTCTGCTTTAGCCAGTTTTTGTCTCTATTGGACAGATTTTTATTACTATCAGTATTAAACTTGTTAAAGATGAAAAAACTGTTTAAGCCCTTGTTAAATATCTTGCAGAATTAGTTTTTATTGGTCTTAGAACTTCTTAATAACTGATTTAGTTTATTCATAACTTTTTTACAAGCTTCTAAGTATATTGTATTGCCACTTGCCTTTAATTTTTACTACTTTATTTTTATTTTTCAGTTTAATTGTTTGGAGTATTAATATATCCATTCAAATTTAAATATTAAAATGAATATAAAATCTGAAGTTGATGTAAAACTAGAAGAATTAAACATGGAAAACATTGCTTATCAGGAAAGTTCTCAGGTGAGCTATATATATATATATATATATATATATATATATATATATATATATATATATATATATATATATATATATATATATATATATATATATATTATATATATATTATATATATATATATATTATTATATAATATATATATATATATATATTATATATAATATATATATATAGGGTGTTAATTTTAAGGAAAATATCGAATAATTGAATTAACTTGAAATTAAACATCTATTCTTTAAATAAAAAAAATACTAGAATAGAAAACACTTTTTATTGTCATAAATTCTTTTTATTATGAAAATATGGTATGGTTCAATATATGTATAGGAACAAAATATCGGCCAAATGTTAGCAGCGACCTCGGCGGCACACCTCCATCCGTATTTCAATGTTTTGCGATGTTTTTTAGTCACCGGATCAACAAAGTTTTGGGTTGATGCCGTTAATGTAGCCATGAAGCATTTTAATGTTCTTATAACTAGCAAAACAATCCGAAATAATGATGTTTTTGACGTACAATGTTTTCTTTGATGCACGTAAGTAATGTTTCTTGAGCTCTGTCGGAAACAATTTTCAAGAAAACCTCCTTATTTTCAACACAAATGCCTCCGAAAACCCACTGTGCAGGAAGATAGCGTCCTTTTTGTTAGCTTTGTGAAAGTAACGTCCTTCATCAATTTGGACAGTGAAACCATCCTTCCAATTGCTCAAAAAGTTGACACATTCACAAACGAACACCATTTTTAAGTAAATCGTGACTAACAAAAAAAACGGCCATGACCTAACCCATAAACCTACACCTAAACCTAACCTAAACCTGCATTGTTTTTAACCTAAACTCTTGGAACATACCAAAAAAAAAAAATTTTATTTTAACTAAACCTCTCGTAGGCAATTGTTGAATTTGATGGTTGACTTTCTCGAAATTCTTAATTCTTCTTCGAAAATTTAATCGACGTTAGTTCACGAGTCCACGCATAAATGAACCATTAAGGATTGTCATCAAACTTAGTTTAGACCCTTCCAACCACGTATCTTTGCGAACAGAAATGTTTAAGATTGCACTTAGTTCTTTTTGCATTGTTCAAAAACAATGACGACCCTCATTAGTTACGTAAGCAGCATGAAGTGATTTTCATGCACATTTGCGAAAGCTGGAATAATTTTTGTATTTCTGAAATAATCTCACTGCGTCTTTTTAAAATATTCTTATCAAACCAACTGAAATTATATGCACAATTCATTTTGAACGATACACATAATGAACATAAAATGGAGAATTTGAATGAAATAATTAACTTTATTTGAAATTTTATAATAAGCCTGAATAACAAAAATTGCTAAAAAAGTATTTTTTTAAATTTATAAGTTAAATTAAAAAAAAAAAAATGAAAAAAATTGACGTTTTTCACATAAATATATTTAATATATTATATATTATATATATATATATATATATATATATATATATATATATATATATATATATATATATATATATATATATATATATATATATATATATATAATTATTTCTTGGTTTTGTGGTTTGCCTGCTGCGGTTAAAGTGGCGAATTATACTTAAGGGGACTGGCCAATTTCAAAAATATTTTTAATTTTCAGCTGATTCTCTGAAATTTTCAGTGAATGAATTTTTTTTTTTTTTTTTGAAAAAAAGTCATTTCTAGCATTTTTCTGAGTCCTTAAATTTATTTTTTTTTTTTTTTTTTTTTTTTTGACCGTTTTTAAATGAATGGTGGGGCCAAACCACTTTTTGGAATGACCTGAAATTTGGACTATATATTTAGAATTCTATGGGCTACAAAAGCCTCTAACAGACTTTTGTTCCCAGAGTTATAAGGAAAAATGTAAAAGCCATAAACAAAAAAACTATTGAAAAAACAAAAAAAAAAAAAAAAAAAAAACCTTTTCAGACAAAAAAAAAAAAAAAAAAAAAAAATGCAACTATCACATTTCTTATATTTGGTGGGTGAATAGAGAGAGGATGGGGCTACAAATTTCTCTCTATACTTTATTCGATGCAATTCGTTGGTTTCGAGATATAGCCTTTAAAGAGGTCCATTTTTGACCAATTTTCAAAAACTCCCAAACTTTGAGAGTCTATATCTCGCTTCAAACAAATAGCATTTAATAATGTACTAAATAAAAGTTGTTGCCCTGTCCCTCCTCTAAACAATATCTACAAATAAAAAATTAGTAGGTAACGTTTTTTTTAAAATATTTTTTTCCTCCAGAAGGGTACAATTTTTACATTTTTTCAAGTGTTTATAACTTTTTCTAGATGTGATTTCAAAAATCTGTTCCCACCAATGCAAGAAATTGGGGATAAGATTATTCAGTTAAATTTTCATTTCATGTGGACCAGTGGTTTGACCCAGCTATTCATTTTTTTCAACTTTGGGTCCAAATAACTTTCAAACTGTTATAGACTCAGAAAAATTATCGAAATCAACTCAGAACTTCAGAAAAAAATCCATATACCCTGAAAATTTCAGCTCAATCAGTCAAATAAAAAAAATTTCAAACAAAATATAAGAAAGTAAATTTTTTTTTTTCACTGCTGGTGAATGTTCATCTTTGTGTTTTGATTTTAGATACCCCATAAAGATTTATTTGAAATTTTTTTTTACTAGTGGCACCCAGAGGTCCTCTTCTAATTTTCTGACTGCAAATATTACATTTAGGAATTTCGAGCCTGTCCTGAAACATTGTAAAGTACTCTAATACTGCTGAAGCTGATCTTTAACCCATATTGACTGAAAATATAAACAAAATAATAATTTTGAAATAATGTAGGTGAATGATATAAGTTTGATACATAGCAATAAAATAACTATGTATAAATACAGGTTATATTGATAATTTTATATCTTACATTTTTTCAAACTTTAACTGAGGGTCTTACGTAGGTAAACCTGTTGAATCACTATTATGAATCAGAATTTTTTTTTTTTTTTTTTTTTTTTTTTTTTTTTTTTTTTTTTTTACAAAATCTGTAATTTTCTGAAATATTTTGGAGAAAATGCATATTATCATTAATTTAAGTGAATGTTGGCTATTCTACTCCTTCCTTATAATTAAATAAACCTCAATTAAATTTATATCTAATTTTCTTAACCTAAAATTTCAGTGCTTTTGACCTCTTTATAAATTTTAGACAACCCCAGCAAAATTTGAGTGACCCTGGCCCCGTCACCGGCGGCCTGCCCCGGTCGGTCCCTAGTAACAACATAAATGATAAACATTTGCAAATTTTTACCTTCACAATAGAAGCTTTCCACATCTTTCTTCATTATTGTGAGTCATTCTCAATTGTAGAAGACATTCATGGTCTCTGGTAAAATCTATTAATATTCTTTGATGCATTTATTCCTTTTTCCATAAGCTCTTCCTTTCTCATTGCCAATGACCCATCATTAATTTCTCTATTGCCATTGTGTTTATATTTCTTCTACTAATTACCTCCGAAACCTTTTCATGCATCTATTACAGATATATTTGTGAGAAATTCTCATTCTAAGCAACTATTGTTCATCCAGCCTACAAAATTCTTCTGTGGTCTTTCTGTCAATATTTTTATACTTTTCAATAGCATAAGTTTGTTATAATTTCAGAATATTTTTTATAAATCAAGGGTTTATTATTATTATTATTATTATTATTATTATTAATTATAGAAATTTATGACCCTGGAAAATGTTTCTTCACTGTTGAAGAAAATAAATGACGAAGGCTTAAAGACACATTTTGAATCAGATGAAGAGAAGTTCTTTGCAGAACTTGTGAAGTCTAAGTTTCCTGCAGTACTTCTCAACAAGATCAGTGATAAAGAATTAAAGGTAAATTTTGATTTGCACATGTTAATAATAAAAATTTATGATGATTATTATTATTGTTATTTATAAAAATTTTTACTTAACTTTATTTTAATATAATTTTAATTCATACAAATTAATAAACCTTTTCCTTTTTGTCAGTAACTCTTGACTGTTTCATTTGCTATCTGTCACAAGGGTGACATTTTTATAAAATTCCTGAGTCTTGCTACTTATTAATATATTTGGGATGGAGCGATACTAAAATTTTTACCGATACTGATACCAATATCAATTCTAAAATTTTAAGAAAAAAACAATATAATATATATATTATTATATATATATATATATATATATATATATATATATATATATATATATATATATATATATATATATATATTATATATATATTATATATATATATATTTCTTATATCTCCTCGGTGGGCAAAGGCCAGGGCCTACCAAATACCGGAGTTGGAAGGATCTATATATTGTCCAGATACACGGCGTTTGAAAATTGTGCAAGTCAAAGGAAGTTGGAAAAAGATGAAGGGAGTGTGTTCCAGATACTACTTTACTTTTTTACTTTTACTTTTACTATATATATATATAGATATATATATATATATATATAATATATATATATATATATATATATATATATAATATGTAGTGTGTGTGTGTGTTTGTGTATGTGTGCGCACGTGTCGTTAAAGCCAACATGCCCCGATACATGGCCTTGAAAGTGTGCAAGTCAAAAGAAGTTGGGAAAAGAAATAAAGGGAGCTTTTTCCAGACTTTACCAGTAGAGTACCAATAAGATTAGGCATAGCGGTTAAGTCTGGGGTCAAACAGTTGGACAAAGAAAGGATAAGATTGTGCAGAAAGGCATGTTGCACGAACCCTTCTCAATGGAGGTATAATGCAACGGGAGAGTTCAGCAATAGTATAGAGTGAGTGACGCAACAGTTCAACGGCAGAAAGAGATTGGAGAGAATTAGTGAGAATAGTATAGTTGTTAAGGAGAGCTGCGTGAGTGGAACCACTTAAGATGTGTGAGGCATTCTCCATACAGGGGAGAACAACACCCCTATAAAGATAAAGCAACTGGATTTTCGCAAAAAAATCACGAAGGCGCAACAGAACACCCAACCTCTTAAAAGCTTGTTTAGAAAGAGAAGTAATGTGATCCTTCCAAGGAAGATCACGAGAGAAAGAAGTACCGAGAATATTAAGGAGAGATGAAGACTTGAGTTGTGTGTTTTCGAAGAAGATTTTTAGTTGTGTAGAAAATTGTGTAAAGTAGAGATGGGGTGGAACTGAGCTTTTGAGGCATTGAAAACAACTATGTTTTCTCTTCCTCGTTATGAAATGCGAGAAAGGTCAGATGCCGTTTGCTCCAAGACTACCATTCTAGCTTCAATTAACTGTTGCTGGGAGGGGCGCCTTTCAAACTGAAAAGAGTAATAAATAGTGGGGTTATCAACATAGGAATGGATAGGTAATGAAGTAACAGAGAGGGGAGCACTAATGAAGTGGAAAAAGTTTTGTGGACAGGACAGAATACTGAGGAACACCACTATTAATAGATTTAAAAGTTGAGCGGTGGCCGTCTACAACAGTAAATAGATGATATAGTAAATTTATGATATTTTGAATAATTTTATAAAGAGGGGAGCACTAATGAAGTGGAAAAAGTTTTGTGGACAGGACAGAATACTGAGGAACACCACTATTAATAGATTTAAAGGTTGAACGGTGGCCGTCTACAGCAGTAAATAGATAGTAAATATCATACCTGTTTTACAGATGGTTCAAAGGATTGTGAGTATATAGGTAGTACTGTGTTGTATGATGAAGTGATGATGCAGTTTTTATTACCTAATTATAGCTTTATTTACTGATTTATCAATTATAAGTTACATCATTTGCTGTCTAAACCACATTCACAGAGCAATATTTACTGATTCCTTATCTGTAATTAAAGCAGACTACACAAGCGTAAAAAAAAAAAAAAAAGATCTTAAAAAGATTCTATTCTACTGATATGAGCAAAAGACTGAACAAGAAAATCACTAACTATCTGAGGATCCTACTCAATTTTACTCTCCAATAACAACCCAATTTTTGGACTATAGCTTATAATAGAACTTTTCAGAAATTTTGCCTTATTCCATACTTTTGTTAATAATGAATTTCGATTAATAGAATATAACAATCTTTGTTATACTTTTTTTTTTTTTTTTTTTTTTGACAATATATCTTGCTTTTACCTTTTGACATCTATACTTTATACGATTCTTCTGTATTGGATTTTTCTGAAAATGACGATAATGCCGATTTTTCTCTGTAATTGCAATTTTCCAGTCATTTGTCCACTAAGAATTACATTTCTTTACATTAATATTTTTGATGAGGTTTTAAAAAATTTTCCTGCTGTTGTCAATATAGATGTGACCAAAACACTATTATTTTGATCTACAGTTAAATGAGGATCAATATCAGGCAACTTCAAGGAATATTTATCTTTATTCTCTACACACCATTTAGGTCTTCGAAATTTCTTGTCTAATTCATAGGTAGTTGTGACTATTATTGGAAAGTGATCACTCCCATGCTGATCAGAATAGAATGATCAATATAATTTATCTACTAATTTTTCATTAACTAATGTAAGATCTAAAGTTGAACTATAATTTTTCCAGTCTGCAAAATATGTAGGTTGTGACTCATTTAGCAAATATAGATTCTTCATCATTATATAATTAAATAGTTCTCCTCTTTTTGTACAGGTACTATTATTCCACAATGTATAATGACTATTAAAATCTCCCATCACTATCAAGGATGAGGTAACTCCAATTTGTTTCAATGCCTCATCCATATGTCTTATAAAAGAATTATTCGAAGGAGTTACATAAATATTAAAAATCTTCAAAGAATTTGATACAAAGAAAATATCAATTGCTACAACTTCCAAATCTGTATTAATATTCAATCTCTGGCAGTTTATTGACTTATGTACACCCAACATCACCCCTCCCTCATTTACACTTCTAACTTTTCTAAATAATTCATAATTTTTGAAATTAACATTCTTATCCTCATCCAAGTATGTTTTCTTTCAAAGCAAAAATTGAAATATTTTTTTCTTGTATCATATGTTCTAAAAAAGTCTATTTATATTAATTCCTCTAATATTCCATTGACAGATATTAAGTTTGTTATCCATTATTATATTTTGAATTTTCTGGATGTACTTCCCTTCGTAATTCTCTCCAAATAGAAACTTGCAACTTTCTTCTTTAGTAAAAGGAACCCTACATATGTTTAGTTTTGTTAAAAGGTCATATAGATTATGTGATAATTCTTTTGGAGATGATCTAGACTGGAAGATCAACCCCAACCCACTAATTGACTTTTCTGTTTGCATACTGTTTAACTGATTTATCTCCCTAGTTTGTATTTTCAAATAGTCATTTCTTTCCAAATTTTCATGTTGGATATTGTTCCCTTGTTCCTGTCTATGTAATGTCGCAGCATAAGTATGTTCCACAGTAGAACTTAAGTTACTAAATCTTCTATTATAGATTTTCCTTGCATTATAGAAAGTAGTTTAGTTATTTATTTTTATATGAACAATTTCATTTTCACTTAGATAATGTGAACATTCCCTTGAATAAGAGGGATGCTCATCACCACAATTTACACATTTACTTTGTAGATTTCTTTCACATTTTCTGTTAAATGTGACTGAGAACAGAATCCACATCTTACTGGGTTTTAAAAAATTTCCCTCTATGCCCAAATCTTTGACAAACAAAACATCGCAATGGATTCGGGTAATATTGTCGTACACTATGTGATAAGTATCCACAGAATATCTGCTGTGGGATATCCAACATACCAAAGGTTAAAACTATTACATTTGTTGGAGATCTTTCTTTGCCTCTTACTATTATTCTTGCAGATATTACCTTTTGTGTTGAAAGACCTTCAGCAATCTCATCATTAGATACTCTCAAGTTCTGGGGCATAAAATGTTCCCTGGTTTGTATTAATATTATATGCTGGAGTCACTTTAATTTGAATAGTTCAGTTAATTAAGGTTTTAGCTGCTGCTAAATTTTTTGTCTGATTATAATTATATATTTCAATCAGTAGACTACCAGATCTACAAAATTTAACTGACTTGATAGACCCATCAGTAATTAACTCCATTCCCTTTTTAAGTCCAAAAGGATGAATCTTTTTCAAATCTATATTATCCTCAGTTGATTGTATATATAAGAAACGAATATACTCTGGAACTACAGAATAATCCTCTTTTTTGTTGTTAGTATGTGTTCCATTTCTTTGCACTGCTTTATCTGATGGCAAAGAATCATTTTATGTTGTTTTAAAACCTTGAAAGTCATTCTGAATATTATCTCTCACTTTTTTGAGTCTTCTTTACAGTATAGTTTTTTGTAAATTGTTGCTTTAGATTGACATCAGCCTGTTGTATAATTTCCTGGATATATTCCTTCGATCCCGATATATCAGTTGTTGAAGTAGATAAATAAGGCTGTTTCCAAATTACTTAAGTGACCTTTTCCTTTTTTATTTGGATGATTATTTTCTTCTTCTTTCACTTTTTTCCATAAGATGGCATGTTATTATGGATATAAATTATTCAAATTAACAATATTCCCAAATTTATACTTGTCAAACGTAAATTTTACTATATACTGCAAGCACTAATTTAGGTTATCTAAGTATTACTTGCTCAGTTTTTTTAAGCGTCCGAACACTCCAAAGGTTGAAGACGGAATCTATGGAGAAACTAATGATTTTAAAAGACGTATTTATCAACATGACTATAGTCTGAGGTGTGGTGATCTTAACTCTGCGTTGCACCAGCATAGAAAAGGAAAAAAATCACATAATTGATATGCGTTCGGCAAAGTTGCTATTTTCTTGCCAAAATAATGATAATAGAAATTTTTATATCTTTATCATTAAAAATACTAATAATTTTAATCGGTTCCTTGGTGAAGGTGAAAATTGATGATATTTGAATAATTTAATAAAAGTGAAAATTTTTACAAAAAATTTTGGAAAAACATTTTCATG
>SEYY01017834.1:0-2500 GCA_009176605.1 Armadillidium nasatum
CCTGCAGATGTTTTATTAAGCTTTAGAAAAAAAAAAATCTTTTACCTGCAGTCACAGAAAATTAGCAGACAGACAAACTAACGGGAAGGGGGAGAACGCTTAGAAAAAAAAGTATCGAAAGAAACAAGAGAAAAAGGAAAGAAAAAAAAAATAATAACAGAACATGCGATATTAAGGGTCGATAATTTAGTTAGAGAAGTATCGTTCGTACCTTTGTTTCTTATCCACGATATTATTTATAAAAATAAAAAATAAAAAAAGTACAGATAAAAAAAAAACTTGGTAATTTATAATTGAATATACAGCTTCAGTATTCAATTACCCCCCAACTCCCACTTTAATAAAGTTATGTTTCCCCCAATTTCCTTCCAAGAAACAAAAGGGGGTGGGGGGGAGATGCTTCCTCACTACTGTATAAGAATTTTAGTGCCAATCCTGGCTCTCTCTCTCTCTCTCTGTCACACACACACACTCATTACATAGAAAAACGTATTATATTAGGTAACTGAAACTGTTCTTGTAGCTTAAATGCATATTTTCAAATTGTTTCTCACAGATTATTTATGCACCACACCACACACACACACACACACACACGCACACACGCACGCACGCACACCGCACACACACACACACAACACACATATATATATAATATATATATAATATATATTATATATATATATATATATAATATATTCTTATTCTCTCTATGGGATCGAACCCCTGACCTCTAATATGGTAGAGAGAGTGTCATAGCTCTGTCTGACCAGCTTAGAGGTCAGGGTTCGAATCCCCCATATAATATATTATATATATATATATATATATATAATATATATAATATATATATATATATATATATATATATATATATATATACACCCTTCGTGGCTAAAGAATGGAATTCTCAAGGATTTTTTTCATAGCATCCACATGACAGGTCAAAGCACTTCCTCCAAGAGCGCGCAATAGAGAGAGAGAGAGAGAGAGAGAGAGAGAGAGAGAGAGAGAGAGAGAGAGAGTGGGGAGAAAAAGGGGAGAGAGAAGAGAAAGAGAGAGGGGAGAGAGAGAGAGAGAGGAGGGAGAAAGAGAAGAGAGGGAGAGAAAGAAGAGAGAGAGAGAGAGAGAGAGAGAAAAGGGGGGTGGTTTAACAACTGTAAGAATTACATTACCTTAAAACAACGCAAATAAAGATATATTGAGTTCCTCCGGACGACTTTCGTCTGTAACTCCTCCCCTTCCCCCCCCAAAAAAAAAAAAGTTAGAAAAACAATTTTTTAAAAGTCACATGAATACAAAAAGAGAATCACTAATAAAAACATAGATCACTTTTGCTTTAAATTAAGTGGAAAATTGGTCAGGATCATAAAAATGAAGGGGTATGGAGTAGGGTTGGCGGACGCACCGGGTGCGGTGATGTACGGTGCGGTGCGGTGCGGTGCGGTTCGGAAAATTCCGATGCTCGACTAACCTTATTATTTAGCTTAATATATAAATATTGATATTTCAAATTCCTCAATTTAATTTTATATGTTTAAGGTTTTTCAAATTAGTCATAAATTGGTCTAGATGGGAACTATAATTTATACAATTTTTTTTTTCAATTGGGCATAATAAATTATACCATTATGCAACAAGGCAGGGGTTTCCAACCCTTTTTTTGCTTGTTGACCCTCCGAGCCCTAATTTTACGTATGTGGACCCTCACATTGACCCCTGGGTCCTAATTTTACGTATGTGGACCCCCACATTGACCCCTTGACGGGTCCTAACTTTACGTATGTGGACCCCCACATTGACCCCTGGGTCCTAAACTTTACGTATGTGAACCCTCACATTGACCCGTGGGTCCTAACTTTACGTATGTGGACCCTCATACTATATGGACTTCGCCTGCAATAAGGGATTGTAAGAGTCAATTTTCAAATTATGCCTTGAATAAATTGATGTTATTTAAGTTGGGCATTAAAAATGATGCCATTCTTTAAGTTGGGCTTTATAAATGCCGCTACTGTTCGAGTTAGGCAATATAAATGATGCCACCGTTCAAGATGAGCATTATAAATGAATGGCACAGTTCAAGTTGGGCTTTATAAATGATGATATTATTCAAGTTGGTCATTATAAAAGATGTCAGTAGTCAGTTGGATCATTATAAATGATATCATTGCATATATATATATATATATATATATATATATATATATATTATATATATATATATATATATATATATATATATATATATATATATATATATATATATATATATATATATATATATATATAAACTGCAAAATTTTCGTTTGGATCACATTAACTATTGATAACTACTTATAAGTAGATAAAGGTAAGCAGTAAGTAGTAAGGAAACGTGATATATAATAGTATATTAAATAAAAATTTTACTCAATTATTTGTCAGTAGTCCCTGTAAAAACCTGAGTCATCTGCAATGTTCTACCGTGGCTCAAACGGTAGAGTGATTGCCTCACGTA
>SEYY01017834.1:10000-13588 GCA_009176605.1 Armadillidium nasatum
TGTTTTCTTCTCTTTTAGTTAGAACTACAAAGGTAGAATGAATACTACCAGTTATGCAATAGCTACTTATCTTCTTTGTAGCTAATTCTGACTACTGTTAAGCACATTCACTTCGTCTTTTAGCGAGACATTTAAGGGACGAATGGCTATTATTAGTTTGTTGTAGCATTTATCTTTTTTCTTGCGATTTCTGACTATTTTTAATCCACAAATTCCTGGAAAAGTTTAACTACATTCTTTAGATCCTTGTAACCATTTTAAATTACTGCTTCGAAAAATTACTTCCTCTTATATAGGTACTTTTAAAGCCTATGATTGTTTACACACAAACCTTTATAAAAGTTAAAATTAACCTTACTTAAAGATTTTTAATAAACTTTTGATTCAATCACGCGCGCGCACACACACACACACACACACACACACACACACACACACACACACACACACACACACCCGCCTGCCCGCACACCCTTGGTAAAAAACGTATAACATGTTTTTATTACAATTTTTCTTCATTAATCAGTAAAATATATATATAATATATAAATATATATAATATATATATATTTATATATTTATATATATAATATATTATAATATATATATATATATAATATATAAAAAAAAAAAATTAAAAATTTTTTTTTTTTTTTTTTTTTTTTTTTTTTTTTTTTTTTTTTTTTTTTTTTTTTTTTTTTTTTTTTTTTTTTTTTTTTTTTTTTTTTTATTTAATTCAAATCTCAAAATAAAGAATTTAAAAAAAAAAAAATAAAAATAAAAAAAAAATCAATCCAAACCTTATTTATTTTCTATTCTAAGAATAAGGCCAACATATTTTTTTTTCTTTTTTTCTTTTTTGTTTATTTTTGCTTAGATCAATATTTTTGTTTTGACTATTTTTAATCATACGCAAATTTATTGGCGAAATATTCAAGTGTATTATTGGAATAAGTCATTCTGCCGTGTGTTAGTGTTGGCTTATAATGATAAATGTGTAGGCGTGTTTTTATGTATCTTTACAGATTATATAACACATCTGTCACACGACACACACACACACACACACACACACACACACACACACACACACACACACGCTCGCTCACTCACTCACAGATAGTACATACCAATATATATATATAATATATATATATAATATATATATATATATAATATATATATATTATATATATAATATATATATAGTTTCATAAAAAAATGCTACGTGGCAACATCTAAAAATACCAAAGGTAAACTGCGGAAAATGAGTAATAGTGTTTATGGCTATTGTAGTTTTTTTTTTTTTTTTTTTTTAAAAGCAATTTTATTGTAAATGGGAAGAAAATGTGTCGCACATTCTATCTAATGGCTATGCTTCTATTCCCTTGAGATAACAGATCCTTGAATGAGGATCCTTATTTTAGTGGAATTTTTTTTTTTTACTTTTTTTTCTCTAACTTTTTTTTATTTTTTTATTTTTTATTTTTTAACTTTTGCAAATCCATGAGTTCTCCTGGAATGGGATTTAGAAAAATTAGTTAATTAAAATTCCATTGAAATCGAAAATATTTGTGGGAAAACGTCTTCTATGCGATATAAATTAAAAGAAAAATAAATATTCTATGGATCTTTTCGGTTTGGATGACCGTTGAATTTCTAATGGAAAAGTTTAATATTAGTCTAATTTTTATTTAATATATTATTTCGTTTTGGGAACGTTATTTATAATTATTATAATAATATCCTCTTTTTGCTTTCCTCATCATAATATAATAGTAAAAAATATTAATATTAATATAAATATTTTTATTTTGAAAAATTTGTAGTTGCTATTTAAGTTTATAATTGCTTAAACTCTTAATTTTCAAATTTAAAAGGGTCAGAATCTTAATAGTTTAAGCAATTAACGATTTTGAAATGTAAAGTAAAAAAACAAAATTCACTGGCTGAGTCAACCATCCTGTCATGGTGGTTCATAACAGAAAAATATGGACAAAGTAGAAATACACTGAGTAAATGAAATGTAAGGCTAAAAATTCTGAATAATGGTACTTTGAAAGATTCGTGACGTAACATGATTTTAAGCGGATTTCGTTCTGTGATTCGTCAGTTGATTTAAATCGGTGAATGACGTCACTATACCATCATCAGAATAACGTTTTCTGTAACGTTTATTCGAATTTGAAGTACAAGTGTTTGCGTCATAATTTACTGCAGGCAAATCTACTCTTCGATTTCATTACTTAGTATTTTTTTACTTTGAAATAAAGCTTAGATGTTAATGTCGTTCCATTAACATTTTTAGTTAAAATGATGATATACTTGATGTATTTATGATGTACTTGATGTAAAGGATGATGTTCCTAACACATCAATACTTTGATTTTCTACCCTTCCGTCCATTTCAAATCTGGTTCGAACGGTAGAGTGATTGACTCACGTGCTTGAGGGCGCCGGTTCGATCCCTTTTGGGGATCCTAGGTATATACTACCTAGAAAAGTTCCTCTCCTAGAATAGGGCAATGCCCTTGAGATGTGAACTTTTAAATAAAAAAATAGTTTCAAATCCAATCTATATTTATTCTTTAAAGTTTTGTTTCATCATTATTTTTATGATTCTATTTTGTGATTCTATGCGATATAAATTAAAAGAAAAATAAATATTCTATGGATCTTTTCGATTTGGGTGACCGTTGAATTTCTAATGAAAAATTTAATAGACCAATTTTTAGCATTACTTGTGAGGGCACCTCAGCTTTAGTACATTTAACTCATTCAAAACTACGATACATTATATCTTTCCTTCCGATTTTACTGAACACTTTGATTACTTTCTGTATAATAATAAAAGCATTCTTTAACATTAGGGATGGAGTGAAGTATCGGTATCGGCAATTTCCGTATCGGTATCGGGATATTTGTATAGGAGTAAAGTATCGATATCGGTAGTAGTATCGGCAAGTATCGACATATTTTCAGGTATCGGGTATCGGCTTCGGGGAATTTTTAGGTATCGGTATCGGTAAAAATTTTGGTATCGCTCCATCCCTATTTAACATCGATATAAATTTTATTGGGAGATATCATGACACGTCGATTAGTAGAGGGAGGGGTGGGGAGAGAACTCTAATAAGATTGGGATTCTATTCAGGTTATGAGAATATTTCAGCTCTTTATAGTTACAATAACTTTACAAAGTGTCTAATTTGGAATTGTGCGGAACAGTTATTATACTTGGATAAAGTTTGGTCTTCCAAATCTAACAAACTGAGTTTTAAAGTTTAACATATGTTAATACTATTCTTCTTGATAGTTTCAACTATTCTTCTTCTTGATTGTCTCGACGCTTCATCTTTACATCATTACGAAGACGCTTTATGCCTCTTTAGAGTT
Organism: Armadillidium nasatum; assembly: GCA_009176605.1. Classification (NCBI taxonomy): domain Eukaryota; kingdom Metazoa; phylum Arthropoda; class Malacostraca; order Isopoda; family Armadillidiidae; genus Armadillidium; species Armadillidium nasatum. Next base: position 13,397 of record SEYY01017834.1, read on the forward strand.
TTCGGTTGTCGTTGGATCTCTCCTCAAAGGGTACAACCTTTTCGTCATGATTTTTGTATATACAAATTAGAAAAACCTCGTTCTTGCTTGATCCGGCATCTTTTTTTTCCAGCCATTTCTGTACTGTGAATTAGGGCATTTCAAGATGCTTCATTTAGAATGAGAGTAAAAGAATTTTTCGAACTCTCTTCT
>SEYY01017837.1:0-13226 GCA_009176605.1 Armadillidium nasatum
CAAAGATAGAATATCCTTCTATCAACATCATCTTAGATAATTACCATATGATTTTAAAATCTATGGAAAGAATCAGAGGGAAGAATCCATCACATACATCTACGTTTAAAAAATCTTCAACTGGAAAGAAAACATCATCTTTTCAAAATTCAACGTACTCCAGACAAGAGAACACCACATCTCCAAAAAAGTCTTGTGTTTCTTCGGAATCATCATTTGTAAAGTGTAAATTGTGTGATGGTGCACATTTTATGTCTTCTTGCACCGTCTATTCGAATTCAGCATCCAGAAAAGAGCGCTGCATTGAATTAGAACTATGCTCTAGCTGCTCCAGCACAAAGCATAAATCTAAGCAGTGTCCTGCTAAGCGATATGGACTTAGCCGCCCTTGCTTTTATTGTAAAAGCAAGAAACATATATCAGCCCTTTGCACATCTGAAACAAATGGAAAAAGGAAGAGTGAACAACATCGTAGAACAGATGACACACCTACTCCTTCATCTTCTCTTGCACAAACTGGAGAGGATGAATCTCATCAAAGTCATCTGTGTATTAACACAGGATCTACTCCTTCTGGCAACATTCTTCCAACCATCTCCCTTAAAGTGAAAAGAGGGAATAAAATTCAAGAAATAAGGGCTCTTCTAGATTTTGACTCTCAGAGAAGTTACTTCAAAGGAAGTGTCATGGAGAAGCTTGGAGTAAATATTGCTTCACTTCCTCGTCAAAACACCACTGTAAAAACTTTTCTGGGAGAACAAACCAGAACAATGTACTCCATTGATCTGGAATTGAATTTATGTTGTGGGTCATATACCCAAATTTCAGCTCTTGTGGATCCCAAACTTGACGTCGGTTTTGAAGTCAAGGGATTGATGGGAGGCGTATATAATATACGAAGAAATAATTTTCAGATAGCTGATAATTTCTATCAAGGTCGTCATGGAGACATTGTCAACAATGTAGAATGTATTCTGGGAATAGACGCTCTATATCTCATGAAGCATTTTAAAGTAGTCAATTGTTTAAGAGGGAGTGCTATTGATTCTTGCCATGGTTTCGTTCCATTCGGACCAGTTCGTAAATTTTTAACTCCTTCTCAAATTGAAGTCATATTTGGAGAAGAAAATTCGAATAGTCCTCAAAGAAAGAGGACCTTATGACAACAAAAAGATTCCAGCTTGTTGTCTCCTTCTCTTCTCAAATCTGTCAAAAAAATTCCCGAAAACATCGTTAATCTCATAGTGGATCCGTCTCCTTCCTATTTCGACCCATTGATTCATACTCACTCAGACTTGGAACTTGATGTCGGCATAGAGAACATCTATAAATTGGAATCCATCGGAATAAATGAAGAAGCTGACCAAGGTTCCATCGATACCATCTTCGAAAGTAGATTCCATGAGAGTATTGAATATAAGGAAGGTAAGTATCATGTTGAGATCCCATGGTATGAAGAAATATTGAAAGCTGTGCCTTCAAATCATCAGGTAGCATTAGCTGCTCTGCATCGTGTAACACATAAACTTCATAACCAAGGTCTCATTTCGGCATATGGAGACATATTTCGTCAATACCTGGCTGATGGCATCATCGAGCCCGTCCATGTGTCTCCAAAAGATTTTCATAGATACATTTGGATCCCTCATAGGCCTGTTATTAAGACAGCAGAACAAGTCACAACGAAAATTCGCCCTAGTCTTTAATTGCAGCCTTCGCATCGGGAATAGCCATCTTTAACCAGGCTTGTTATCCTGGCGTAGATCTGATGGCATCTTTATTTCGATTATTGCTTCAATTTCGGACAAACAAATATGTCGTACTAGCAGACATTTCGAAAGCCTTTTTGCAGATTCGTCTTAAAACAGATGAAGATCGTAATCGATTCTGCTTCTTCTGGGAAGAAGGAGGTGTGCTTCATACCTATCGTTACACCTCAATCATTTTCGGGCTATCAGTAAGTCCTTATATATTGGGAGCTGTTATAAAGCACCATGCAAAACAGTATCCCCCAGATCTCTGTTCTTACTTATTGGATAATTTTATATATTCCAACTCTTCTATTGACAATTTAAAAGAAATCTTTTGTCAGACCACTTCAAGAATGTGTGAAGGTGGATTCGATTTATGTAGTTGGAATTCAAATAATCCGAATTAAAAGAAATTTTCGAGGCTAACCAAAAATTAGCAAAACACCAAAGCTCAGAAGAAAGAGTTTTGGGATATCTTTTCGACACCTCATCTGACACTATCAGATTGAGTGATTTTGAAATAAACTCGGCCAATTCGAAACGTCAACTTCTCTCTCAAATATCTAAAGTTTTCGACCCCTTATCACTGTTTCTTCCAGTTACAATACGTGGGCGTATTCTCATGAGGAAGACGTGGGAACAGGAAATGAGTTGGGACGATGAAATCAACGAAGAATTGAAGACCTTATGGGAAAAGTTGCGTCTAGATTTAATTTCTTTAAAAGAAATTACTTTCGAAAGATCTTGTTTTGAGACCGAGGGCTCCAACTTGTCGCTTAACATTTTTTGTGATGCAAGTTCTTCATGCTATGGCTTCGTAATGTATATCTCTTCAAGCACCAAAGCACCCAGCATTCTTTGGTCTAAGGGAAAAGTCTCTCCTCTGAAAGGGAGAACACTGCCATGCTTGGAGCTTTTATCAGTTTTTTTGGCATTGAAATGCTTACCTCAAGTTCTGGGATGCTTTCAAGATTCAGAGTTTAAAACTTTAAAGTGTCCTTGGCCTGGATACTACGTGGGGGAAGAAAAAACAAAAGTGTATTCATAAAGAATAGAATACAAGACATTAAAAAAATGGTTTCTTCATTAAAAGAAGACCATAATCTAATTCCTGAATTTCGTTTCGTGAGGTCTGAAGAAAACCCAGCCGACCTACTCACCAGAGGATTAAATATATCCGAGTTTCGAAAAAATTTGTCATTTTGGCAGCATGGACCCGAATGGCTGGATTCTGCACCCATATACTGGCCTGATTATGGATGGGAGAGTTCCGAAAATAATTCTTCTCTGGTGCTTGCGACTGTCAATGTAAGTACTAATCTTCCTGTTATTAAATTTGAAAATTTTTCTAATTTAAATGTTCTTTTTAGAGTTTGTGCACTTTTATATAAGTTTTCAGCACTTTCTAGAGGAATCAACATTGATTGTGATTCCAAAGCTCGAATATATTGCCTAAGTTTAAAGAAGAGTGAAAGAGGATGCTTCGTTAAATGAACCACCACCTGAATTGGTAAACAATTTAAATTTATTTCTAGATGATTTAGAGCTCATTAGAAGCAAAGGTAGATTGGCTCGTTCTAATTATTATGACTTTGATGTTTTAAATCCAATCCTGATGGGGAAAAATCATCATACATTTCTTTTTATTCGAAACGCCCATTTTGATTGTAAACATCTTGGCATTCAAGCCACTCTAACCAACATTCGTCTGAGAGGTTATTGGATCACCTCTGCTAGAAATACTATTCGAAAAGTCATATCAGAATGCATAGTGTGCAAAAAGTACAACAGTTTTGCATTCAATTATCCTCGCTTCACAAATTTTTCAAAAGCTCAAGTGGAACTTTTTCGGCCTTATAAGAATGTGGGTGTAGATTATACCAAACATTGGTGGGTGAAAGTAAAAGGCTCACCTCAATCTCAAAAAATGTATATCTTAATTTATACATGTCTTAGCATAAGAGCTATTCATTTAGATCTGGTTCCAATATGTCTTCAGAATCATTTGTAAAATCATTTCAACGTTTTGTAAATCTCTATGGAGTGCCAGATGCAGTTTATAGTGATAACGCACGTTCCTTTATACAAGGCGTGAATTCATTCGAGTCATTTGTGGTTTCAGAGAATGGAAAAGAGTTTCTTCGTAAAAATCAAATAAAGCATCATAGAGTACCGCTATACAGTCCATGGACTGCTAGCCTTTGGGAGAGAATGGTTAAAGTCGTCAAAAGCTGTCTACTGAAGACAATTGGAAGATCTTCTGTCGAATATTTCAGCTTTATAACACTCTCTCAGAAATAACTGATGCTAAAAACTCTCGTCCTCTGACTTATACTTCAAGTTCTAATGATGTGATACCTCTCACACCAAATTGCTTTTTAAAACCACATTCCAAAACAAGTATGGTAATAAGAAAAGAAGATAATTCTGATCTTATGGCGATGTCTCCGTCATCGTCTCGAAATGCTTTGATTAAAGCCCTAAAAAAATCTTCTGACAAATTTGAAGATTTTAGAACAAGGTGGTACGAGGAATACCTATTGAGCCTTCGAGAGACCTGTCGAGATTTATATCAAACCAGATGGGATAATCTGGTTAAGGTCGACGATGTAGTGCTGATCCGCAGTCCTGTAAAAGACAGACCATTTTGGCAAATGGGAATCGTCACTAAATTATTATGGAGATGATGGAAAAGTTCGATCAGTCTTCGTGAAACACCAGGAGGACAAATCAGTCTATACCCTGTCAAACTTTTGTATCCCCTGGAACTATCTTTAACCCACAGTGGGTCATCTCAACCATCTTCTGCTTCAACCGGATCAATGCCTTCGTCAGCTGTATCCTCAATGCCTGGGACATCTGCTCAGCCTACCACTTCAATATCCCGTCATTCAAAGGGAACACCTTCGGGAACTGTCAGACCAGTTCGGAAAGCAGCTGTAACTGCAAGAGTGCACTTCAGAGAAGAAGACTCTGACTCAATCTGAATAAAAAAAATTTCTCCAGGGTAGTGAGTATTCTTTAAAAAAATGTAAGTATAAATCATTTACTTTTTCTTTTAATGACTCCACTCAAAAGGGCTGGAGCCATCCCTCCCCCTGGAGGATATAAAAATTATAAATTCATATGGCTAAAAATGTTAAAATCATATAGCTAAAATTTCAGCACTGAATGTAAAATTGAAAGTTACTATTCTTTAAAAGTTCAGTTCTCATTTTGAAGTCGAATCCGCAAAGGAAATTTCAAATTTTGTTGTCATTAAGAATAGATTTAAAACTGAAAAGTTCTATTAAAGTTCTATTAATAAAGTTCTTAGACATTTTCAATCAAGATTTATTAAACATATCGTTTGATTCAAAATAAAGTTGACTATTTAATCTGTCGATTATATATTCTTTCTCTAGATTATTCGTATCGTTACTGCAGTGAAGATTTTGTGAATATAACTTCTAGACGAGAGGGGATTGGTTCACTTCTGATTCCCATGTGAGAAAATAAATATTTCTCAAGAAAAGAAGAATCTTTTCTATTATTAAGATCTGCCTGTGTAAGTTATTCTTCTATTGTGTTATTTCGTTTAGAAGTTGTTCATAATCTCATTCGTAACTAAGATCTGTTTTTTTATATCGCATTTACAGAGATGCTCTTTTGAATACAAGTTAATCTTATGCAAATTTGGGAGAAACCAACCTTGACTCTTGGTTTGGATCGTATCAAATTTATCTCCTGTTAATTCTGCAAAATATACCATCTTTGTTTTTATTAACTTTTCATTTCAAATCCTAAATTTTAATAATATATATATATATATATATTATATATAGTATATATATATATATATTATATATATATATATATATATATATATATAATATATATATATATGGCAATTCATGGCACGCAAACATTTGTATACTTGGGGCGGAGCGCCTGTATAGCCTAATCCGTGAGTGGTGGTGATGATGAGTGAAAGGCTTTCAGTACATTGCAAAACCAACGTTTTTTTAAAACTTTTTAATTGAATAAATTTTTATATATATATATATATATATATATATATATATATATATATATATATATATATATATAATATATATATATATATATATGGAGATGCTTGAAGAGGCGGCATCCAAAGAATGCCACTCATCCATCCCTAACCCATAATCACCAGGGAGTTGGAGACCTTCGATGATGGGAATGGTGCCGCCAGAAATCTGCGTCCTATTTGCCCCCGTACACGGTCTTGTTTTCATTATTTTCTGCAACATTCGTGGTCTTTTTTCGAATTTTCCCTTTGTCGAAAATCATCTCTCTTCTTCTAAACTTCATCTTTTGTTCTTAACCAAAACTCAAATGCTTGGGTACTCTGCCAGCAAACCTTATTCTGTTACCCCCTACTGTTTCTATCTTCAATTTTCAGCCAAAGGTGGATGTTGCGCATATGTGCGCAACGATATTGTTTGTTCTCGTGTCTCTAATTTGGAGTCTTCTGAATTCTATAAGCTCTCTTGCAATTCTTCTACTAAATTTATTTGTTCTTTTAATTTATCTCCTAATTCTACTGACTATAAAAAAATTCTTTGATTATTTAAACTCCAAAATAGAGCACATTCTTTCTTCTTCTTTCTCCGAAATCATCATTTTAGGTGATTTCAATGTTCACCACCACCATTGGATTTCATCTAGTTCTTAAGATCCAACTGTTGAACTCGCCTGCGACTTTTCTATCCAGAACAGAACAACCTTGAGCAGTTTGTACAATTCCCTAGCCGTATCCCCGACCGACCTGTTGATGAGCCAGACATACTTGATTTTTTCTAAACCTCTTATCCTTCTCTTTACACTGCTCTCTCCTCTGGGTTCATCGATCACCTTCTTATCTCCGTTTCTTATTCTGTCTCTTCAAGTCTTCCTCAAGAACCTCCCCCGCCTTCAGCGAGGAAGCGTTTCTGGAATTTCGGCGCTACTAACTGATAAGATTTCAGTTGTACGTCTCTGATTTCCCATGGAATGATTACTGCTTTCGTAGGAGGGGTCTCTTGGAATGTGCTGAGCACATAACCGAGGTGATTCTCTCTGGCATGGAGGCGTATATTCCATATTATTTTCCTTCAACTAAGCCTAACTAACCTTGGTTCAACGCAGGGATGCTGCCTTTAGGGATTACCGTTGTCTTCAAACTCCTGAAACTCATTCAACTTATATTTCATCTTGAATAGTGCTAAATCTTTTCTTCATCATACCAAAAACTCTTTTTTCCGTCGTAAATGAAATAATCATTTTTGGTTCCTCTTCCTCTCTCCCTTTTTGGCATTTTGCAAAAAATGTTAACTCTATCTTTGCTTTACCTCTTTTCCTTCTCATGTTTCTTCAGATGGCACGACTGCCATTTTACATTCTACTAAAGCTGAACTCTTCGCCCAAACGTTTGCCTTTAATAATACCTTAGATGATTCCGGAGCTATTTTTCCTCCTTTAACCCCTCCAACTCATTTATGACTAACATTGTAATTTTATTCTAAAGATGTCATTTCTGCTCTCTCTGAGCTCAACACAGAGAAGGGGTATAGTCCTGAGGTTATTCCTCCTACGGTTCTCAAAATCTGGTAAACTATTTCTTGCTGGAAACGTGAGCTAATTTAATATGTTCCGAAGAAGGGGGGCCCCTCTCAAACCTCTATCTATCGTCTTATTTCTTTAGCCTCCGTTCTTTCGAAAGTTTTCGAATTTATCCTTAACAGGAAGATTTGGAAACACTTTAATCCTTCTAATCTTATCTTTGATAGCCAGTATGGCTTTCGTAAAGAACGCTCTACTGATGATCTTCTTTCCCTTCTTTCTGACTCTTGGTCCTCCGCACTTCAGAGTTTCGCTGTGACGCCAGACATATCGAAAGCCTTCGATAAAGTCTGGCACAAACCTTTGATTTCCAAACTTCTCTCTTTCGGAATCTATCTTCTTTCTGATTTCCTTTTTGGTCGTTCTATAACAGCTGCTGTAGACGGTCATCATTCTTCCTTTAAATCTATAAATAGTGGTGTTCCTCAGGGATCTATCCTATCCCCAACTCTTTTTTTTCTAATTTTTATCAATGACCTCTCTATTAATTCGTCTCTTATCCATCATATGCCGATGACTCCATCCTTCATTACTCCTTTCAATTAGAAAGACGATCCTCCCAACAGCTGATGCAAGAAGAGTGTCCTTGGAGCAACTGACCTCTGAACTTTCTCTCATTTCAAATTGGGGCAAAGAAAACATAGGTTGTTTTCGGTTCCTCAAAATATCAATTCCTCCATCTTTCTACTCGACACAATCTTCCACACAAGTATGACATCTTCGAAAACATTCGACTCAAACCTTCATCTGTCCTCAATTTTCTCGGTATGTCTTTTTCTCGTGATCTTACTTGAATGATCACATTACTACTCTTCTAAACAAACTTCTAAAAAGTTGGGTGTTCTGAGGCGCCTTCATGATTTTTTTACACCAACCCAGTTGCTTGCTCTTTATAGGGGTGTTGTTCGCACCTGTATGGAGTACGCCTATCACATCTGGGGTGGTTCCACACATACTGCTCTTCTCGAAAAGGTGGAGCCTAGTGCTTTTCATCTTATAAAAATTTTTTCTCTTGTTAACTCTCTCCAACCTCTTTCTTCCCGTCGTATTGTTGAGTCACTCTCTCTGTAATATCGTTATTACAAGAGACAATGCTTTTTTGAACTCTCAGGTCGCATACCTCCTTCAATGAGAATGGCTCGTGCGACTCGACTTTCTACACAGTGTCATCTTTCCTCTGTCCAACTCTCCTACGCCAGACTTAACCGCTATGCTCAATCTTACATTCACTCTACTGGTAAAGTCTGGAACACACTCTCTTTATCCGTTTTCCCAACTTCCGTTGACTTGCACACTTACAAGGAAGAACGGTGGGCGTCTACAACAGCTGCTATAGAACAACCAGATAGGAAATCAGAGAGAAGGTCATAAAGAGAAGGATAGATTCCGAAAGAGGAAATATTGGGAATCAAAGCTTTGTGCCAGACTCTATCGAAAGCTTCCGATGTGTCTAGTGCGACTGCAGAAGATTCACCGAAATGCCGAAGAGCGGAAGATCAAGAGTCAGAGAGAAGGTAAAGATCACGAATAGAGAGATCGTAACAAAAGCCATACTAGTGATCAGAGATAAGATTAGAAGAATTGAGGTGTTTCAAAATATTCCTGCTAAGGATAGATTCGGAAACCTTAAAAAGAAAGGAGGTTAAAGAAATAGAACAATAGTTAGAGAGTTGAGAGGGATCCCCATTCTTCGGCACAAGCTGAATGAGCGCACGTTTCCAGCAAGAAGAAGTCGATGTAGAGAGAGAGAGAGAGAGAGAGAGAGAGAGAGAGAGAGAGAGAGAGAGAGAGAGAGAGAGAGAGAGAGAGAGAGAGAGAGAGAGAGAGAGAGAGAGAGAGAGAGAGAGAGGAAATAGTTTACACAAGCTCAGAAGAACAAGTTTCGAAAACAGTAGGAGGAATACTATCAGAACCATTTGCCTTCTCAGTACTAAGCTCAGAGAGAGCAAAAATGACATCTGTAGAAGAAATTACAATATTTTGGATAAATTAGTTGGAGGGTTTTGAAGGAGGAGGAATAGGTCTAAGGTAGAATAGAATCGTCTAATGTAGAGTTAGAGGCCAAAATTTGAGCGAAGAGTTCAGCTTTAGAAGAAGGCAAAACGGCAGTTGTGCGTTGGAGGATACTAGAAGAGGGAAAGAGGAAGAAGTAAAGTTAGAGTCAACAGTTTTTTCAAAATGCCAGAAAGGGCGAGAAGATGAACCAGAAAAATTGTTACATTTAAACGGAGAAAAGAGTTTTTGGTATAATGAAGAATACAATTTGCACGATTCATGAAATATAAGTTGAATGAGTTTCTGGAATTTGAAGACGAAGGTGATACCTGAACGCAACATTCCTGCGACGGATAGCACGAGAACAAGTGTAGTTAAACCAAATTTTGATAGGTTTAGTTGAAGGAAAAAAATAAGAAATGTATGCCTCCATGTCATGAATCACCTCGGTTATGAGCTGAGTACTCTCAGAGGGAAGCAGAAACAAGGGAGCAGTAATAATTTCATGAGAAATCAGAGAAGTATACTCACAAGTCAGACTAGTTATCAGCACCGAAGTGCCAGGAACAGTCTGTTCGCCGAAGGCAGAAAAAGAAACTGAGACAAGGTGATAGGATGAATCCAGAGGAGGAAAGAGTTTAGCAGTATAAGGATAAGAAGTTAAGAAAAAATCAAGTATATTGGGTTCATCATGAAGACGGCCAGGGATACGGGTAGGGAGTTGCATCAACTGCTCAAGATTGTTCTGGATAGAAAAGTCGTAGGCGAGTTCACCAGTTGGATCTTGAGAACTAGATGAAAACAACTGGTAGTAGTGAACATTGAAATTACCTAAAATGGTGATTTAGGAGGAAGAAGAAGAAATCATTTACTCTACTTTGGAGTTTATATTAAATAGACAGAACAAATAAATTTAGTAGCAGAATTGCAAGAGAGCTTAAGCCATAAAGTAGAGAATACAGGAGACTCCAAATTAGAGACACGAGAGCAAATAACATCATTGCAAACATATGCGCAACATCAGGCTTTAACTGAAAATTAAAGATAAAAACAGTAAGAGGTTACAGAATAAAGTTTGCTGTCAGCGCACCCAGGCATTTGAGTTTCGGTTAAGAACAAAAGATGGTGTTTAGAAGAAGAGAGATGGTATTCGACAAAGGGGAAATTAGAAAAAAGACCGCGAATGTTGCAGAAATTAATGAAAAAAGAAGACCCATATATATATATATATATATATATATATATATATATATATATATATATTATATATATATATATATATATATATATATATATATATATATATATATATAATATATATATAATATATATATATATATATAGAGTGATTTTGTTTTTTTGGCAAATTTCTTTTAATATGATATTTTACATTATTTTCATTATTACTTAGTGATTTTTTTTTTTTTTTTTGAAAATTTTTTTTATAAGATATTTTACATTATTTTCATTATTACTCAAGGTTCTCTTCTCTTCCTTCTACTATTAAATATTTATGCTTAAACTTTAATCTTTTTATGTCGTCATATCCTTACTTCAATATAAAAAATATACAATTAGAAAAAATTTAACATTTTTTAAAAAAAATCTATTTTTCAAAATAGAATATTTTTCTTACAAGATTTTATTAGTCTTTAAGATCTTTAGTAATGTATCCGTTTTAAATAAATAAATAAATTAGACAAGGTTTATTTGATTTTTTTTTCCACATTTTTTATTTTTAAGTTTTATAAATATTTTTCATTTAACAGAATTATCTACTGTTTTACAATAAAAGAATGGTAGGCGGGTATGGAGTCCCCACCGGGATGGGCGCAGCCCCTCACAGAGGATTTCCCTTATATCTTACGTATATTCATATATATAATTATGAAACAGGTAGGTAACTGAGGGACCAGCTTGATAGGGTTTTAAGCCCTGCTCCTCCCACTTTGCAGCAGGATACCATCCGCTGCTAGCCATGCATTTATAGTTTACTCTTGGACGTAGATTTTGGGACGTAGGTTTGGTACAGGATAAACCACGGAATAAATTTTTTTGTGACATTCATATGATACGTGAGTAGTTTTCTATAGTAATACTACGTGAGTAGTAGTACCAATATTCTGACCAAAATATATCAGAACCCTTTCTCTTTATCGAGCAAAAATGCAACCCCTAACGGGGTGGATATCCTTACGTAAGACGAAAATTGTAAGTCTTTTAGATTTTGAGTTATTGAGGACGAAATACCGTCAAAACGTTAAAAAAAGAAACAAGATCATTACGATAAATTATATAAACTTTCGGGAGATTATATCTCCGAACTCAGAGTAGATAGCGTTAAGCGACATGAGGGGTAAAGGTAGAACTCGAACGAATGCTAGCCCGTTAGTGCATTTCCAACATCCAAAACGACCATTATGTTGTCGAAAATTAGCCTCGAAATTGGAACTAAGAGAGGAAGTCGATCTAAACTTCCTGAAAAAAATTTAAGTGCAAAAACATTTTATAACGTTACTGCATGTCTTCTAAACTGTATCAGATAGCGAGAGGTGACACTAGTGGAAAAAGGTTGGAAGTGATTTTTTTTACCCCATTAAACGCTTTACCGCGACCTCTGTCGTGTTGGAAAATGAACTTGAAATTTAAAAAAAAAAAAAAAAGCTTAGAAAGGCATAAATTTGAATTTTTTCATTTTCTAGGAGATATGCTATTAAAAATAAGTTCTAATGACATACCTCCATAAATAAATTTAAAAAGAAATTGACCAAAAAATACCATGTAGCACTCAAACGTCTGAAAAAAATGACTTTAAAAATGTAAATTCCGTTTTCATTTGGTATGGGTTCAACGTTCGTTATTTTTTTTCATATTATTGCCTGTGAAACTTCTGACTTTTTAGGTTTCTCTGATCAAAATTTGTTTAAGTTTTTAAACTCTTTTACCTATCTTATCAATGGATTTTTCGGATTGGATTTTCCAAATCCGAAAAGATTAAAGACCATTAATTTCAAATCCGGAATCTCCGTCCTCCTAGACATTACCATTTTCGAGTTAATGGCCGACATACATACCAAAGTGTTTTGCTGTAATGTCTGAGAATTGGAATGAGAAAAGGCAAATTTGAGGGACACATATCTCCTCAACCGTAGCAGATTGAGGAACGGTCTTCGGGGGCTTCCAAGTCCTAAATGACACCTACAATTTGGGTATTAAATATCTTTGAACTATGCCTCATAGTTTAGGATTTGTTATAAATCACAAAATTTGATTTAAAAAAAAATTTAAATTTTTTTTTTTTTTTGTAACCATATCTCATGAACGGAAGCTCATAGGACCCTGTGACCTTCATGTTTGACCTCAGAATGACGAAATCTATCCGCAAACGCGATTTAAGTGATATCTAAATTTTAGCTGTCGTAGCTTTAGTTATGCATTTCAAGTCTGAAATGCTAACGAAACATTACATTGAAGTAGTGCATTCCGAATCTGGAGTCCCAAGAAGCGAGTAGGACTAAACTGTTGTCCCAAGTAACATTGCGAAATTTTAACGTTGAATTGTAACATGAATTACTGTCTAAGTTGGACGTAGGGAAAAATTTTAACTCCGAAACTGGAATTTCGATATCGGAATTCAGAGGCCAAAATAGTAGCGCCGAATCTCCTAAATAGAAAAGTGCAATTCCCAGATCTTTGAGACAATTATCACAAAATTTATGAAGGAAAGAAAAATAAAACTTTTTAGGAGAATGCTAGCCACAAAAGAAAAAGTAAAAGAAAAAAAGAACGATACATAAAACCATAGTTTTCCGCATAGAAACGTCAGGATTCGCGTAGAAAACAGGTTTTTATATTAGA
>SEYY01017838.1:0-2500 GCA_009176605.1 Armadillidium nasatum
TATATATATATATATATATATATATATATATATATATATATATATATATATATATAATATATATATATATAGTATATATAGAAGATCAGTATATCAATAAGCAAGAACTCTTAGTCTGTACTTAGCTTGTCTTCAAATAATCGAAAAGAGTTGTTGTGGCTCTCATTTAAAGCCCTTTAAAAGAAAAATGAAAAAAAAATCAGGATATCTGATAGTGGCTTATTTTTTTGAAACTTTGATTTTCTTGTGACTTTCCTTCGCACCGTTATTTTATTCATCAAAAAGGCTTTTATGCCAAATTTTAAACAAATCTAACAATATTTAACGGTTGCACACTTTTTATCACTTTTTCACACTAATAATTTTTTTCCGAAATCAAAACAAGATCATTTGATTAACATCTTTTGAATTTTCTTGAAGATTCAAAGCGATTGTTGATGAAATGTTGATTATTCTTATGTCTTGAAGAGCAGTGCAGTTCTTGTGTGTTATATTTATTATAAATTTGAGACAGTTATGATTTAAGTGAGTAGAAAGCTTGAATTGGTCTGATATTGATTTAAGGTAAATTTGACTCACTTGTCAATGTGCCTAGAAATTTTCTGTTAGGAGTAAAATTATTTAAATAGTTTAAGAATTTTTATATTATTTACAACTTTTGCGTTAATTAAAAATTTCAAATTTTACTAAAAAATTTGTTTAATTTTCAAATGGTTCTTTCTCTCGCTCTCTCTCTCTCTCTATTCAATCTATCTATCTATCTATCCATCTATCTATCCATCTATCTATCTCTATCTATCTATCTATCTATCTATCTATCTATTACTATCTATCTATCTATCTATCTTATTTTTTTTTTTTTTTTTTTTTTTTTTTTTTTTTTTTTTTATCTTTTTATATTAATCTCTATCTCTATATATATATATATATATATATATATATATATATATATAAGTCTCAGACTTATGAGCAGAACTCTTAGTGTGTACTTCTTCCCTTTAATAAAGTAAAAGTGTGTAGCGAAACTCATTCAAAATCCTTTAACAGAAAGAGTAAAAAGAATAATCTCCTTAGGCAACGTTGATATTAGACTTGAAGAGATTCTTCATTATTAACTGTTTTCTTATTCCCAAATTTTAAATGAAATTCTCATAATTTCCTTAAATACATATACACTACAGAAAGGGATTCGTTAGTAGATATTTGAAATGTGAATGGTGATAATTATATATCATAAAATGAACTTATATTTATTTAATTATTATATATATATATATATATATATATATATATATATATATATATATATATATATATATATATATATATATATATATATATAATATATATATATATATAATATATATATATATATATATATATATATATATATATATATATATATATATATATATATATATATTATATATATATATATATATATATATATTAAACACCTAAGTGAGTAAAGGTTGATGATCCACTAATTTGCACCGGAGTTGTGGGAAATTGAGAGCTTTTAAATAAAAGGTCAACATTCCCCGATACACGGTGTTTGTAAGTTAGCAAGTCAAAGGATGTTGAAAAATAAAAAAAAGTGAGTATGTTCTAAACTTTCTCACTAGAATCCTTTTAAGAAAGAGCATAGAGGTTAAGTTTAGAGTCTGAGATTTGGAAAGAAAAAGAATGAGACTGTATGGAATGAAACGTTACAAGAACTCTCCACAAAGAAAAAAATATACGATTGGAAAATGATAGTGATAATTTAATAAGGATAATGCAGCTATAGAACTGTCAAAAAGAGATTGAAGAGAGTTAGTGAGAGCAAGAGAGCTGACAAGACCAAAAGGCCTTTATTCATACATACATACAAATATAATATATATATATATATATATATATATATATATATATATATATATATATATATATTATATATATATATATATATATATATAATATATATATATATATATATATATATATATATATATATATATATATATGTGTAATGTGTGGAATAACCCCAGATGTGTGGTGCGTATTCCAAAGAAGGGCGAACAACGCCCCTTTACTGGTACAGACTGGGGAGTTGAGAAGAAGTTTCGAAGGCATCTTAGAACACCTAACACTTTAGTTGCTTGTTTTTGAAAGAGAGATAATGTGATTAATATAAGAATGATTACGAGAAAAAAAAATTAGTAAGAATAAAAGAAGGTTCAAGTTGTGTGTTTTTAATTAAATAAGATGTTTAATTAAGTTTCGTGTGAATTTTTTTTCCAGTAAATATGTAAAGTAACCATTTTGGTTGCATTAAAACTAACCATGTTCCCTTTACCCCAACTAGAGATGAGAGAAGAATTAGAAGTCAGTTTCCCCAAGACCAACCTCCCCGGAATAACAGTTTGAGGGAATTGAATCAAAAGGAGTAATCAGTAATGAAATCGTCAACATAAGAGTGAATATTTATCAAAGTGACAGATAGGAAATCATTGACGAA
>SEYY01017838.1:17500-19303 GCA_009176605.1 Armadillidium nasatum
TAGAAAGTTTAATCGACTCGAAATCTATGTACTGATATATATATATATATATATATATATACTATATATATATATATATATATATATATATATATAATATATATAGTATATATATATATATATATATATATATATATACGAGTATATATACATTTTTTCTTTTATGAGCCACAAATTTTGTGCATAATTGTAATTCGAAGCAATGCTGATGAGCTAAAACGATTCCGAGTAGAGATTCGAAGTGACCATAGTCAACTTAGTGTAAATCACATATTTTTACACTGGTGTCATATTCTTTTTTGTTTATTAATAAATTATTAACAATTAATAAAGATGAGTACAATTTATTCATTGAATTACGAAATCTTTTATGTAAAAATTGAATAGAAAATTTTGGTTTTAAAAAAGAGAGAAAGGTAGGACAGAAAAAAAAAAAAAAAAAAAAGGTCTAATCATGAGTGTCTAGGTTTTTCTTTTTGTTTTATGATGTACAAAGAGAAGCACTTCTTGCAAGTCATTCTCAAGATTGCCTATTTTGTAAGATTGAAAAGAATAATAATGTTTAAACTGAACTTGCCATTAAAAGTAATGTTCTATTCCATTTATTTTTCAAGGAAGACTTTCGTTATTCTTTTTAACGAAGGAGAAGAATAAGTTTGGCGAAATTCTCGAGATTCTCGCGTTTGTCTTTGGTCTTCCCGACTCTTTCTTTTAATTTTTGAAAATGCTTTTAAGAATAATGGAAAGTTAACTATTCTTTTCATTTTTTAAAAAAAAATAGTTTTATAAAAGCACATGTAAGATCGATAATTCCTGTGTGCGTGAATTAAATACAACGATCGATATTTTTTTATTTTTTTTTTATTTTATTTTAGGCTCTCAGGTAATATATTTTAGGATAATTTATTATTTAATACATTATCTATTTAAAACCTGCATTAATATAACTATCGATATTTTTTTATTTACTTGTTTTTTTGTTTTTTTTTTTTTCTTATTTTTGTTTTAATTTATTTTTTTTATTTTTTATTTTTTTAGGCTCTCAGGTAAAATATTTTAGGATAATTTATTATTTAATACATTATTTATTAAAATCTGCATACTGTCTACCACATTAAAAATGATTTCTTATCTTTACTTTCTCACAATTTTTATTTTATAAAATACTTTGTATAGAAATAGGGAATATAAATCTTCCATATTTATTTCCTTTCAGAAGAAAATTTATTTTCTCATTTCAAAATTTTATTGACTGTCGATTGTTATTGAAAGTTTTTTTTTCCTTTCTCTTTCTCTGCATGTGTTAACGTAGCTGCAGTATACGTAATATTGGATATGGAGAGATGTGTATTAAATTTTATAATCAAAATATCTAGAACCTTGATTTTTAGTTTTATTTTTTATTACTATTATTACTGTTACTTTTATGTTCTTTTAAATTTTATTATTATCATCATTATTATTATATTATTATTATTATTATTATTATTATTATTATTATTATTATTATTATTATTGCAATTCTTCTTCTTTTTCATTTTCTTCTTTTTGAAATATTGGTAAAATAAATTTTCTTTAAGATTTTATTACTTTTTTATTTATTTATTCATTATTATTATTATTTTTTTTGGCACATTTAATTAAAAACATTTTCTGCTTTTATTTTTTATTTTTTTTATTTATATATTTTTTTTGAATATTTATAATTGATGCTTACCTTTTAAACTCTTTTCGACTCAAAAAAATGTGCTGTGCATCATCATCTACATCTTCGGTTTAATTTTTATCAGCATTAATTTATGA
>SEYY01017839.1:0-15000 GCA_009176605.1 Armadillidium nasatum
TTTTGTATGTCAGCAGTTAATCTCAAATTTTTGCTGGTGGTTGTCTTCTTGGTCAAGAGTTTGTTTTGGCTTCAGTTGTTATGACTTACAGCTGGTGTATTTTTCTGCAGGTATTTTCTCAAATAAAAGAATAGGAAAAAATTAATAAAAGTATTAAAGTACTTTTATTTTTTAGTGGCACTGTAGTTGTTATCTTGTTATTTTATATTGCCAAAGTATGGCAGAGCTTGAGACATAGTTCTAGCTCCAAAGATGTATCTTGATGGTCTGCTGCAATAGTGAGTCAAAAATTATTGCATATAGCAGAAACATGTTTTATTCTGCTTGTTCTGCAATTGTTGATTTTTAGGAGTGGCTGAATGACAGAGTAGCCAGAAAAGTTTAACTACAATTTGATTTTATTTTAAATTTTATTTATTTTTAAATCAGATTTAAAATTCAAACTTTATTTTTACAAAAAATTGTAATGTAATTACAATGGCCATTGAAAAATAAAAATGAAATAAAATTT
The DNA here is from genome assembly GCA_009176605.1 of Armadillidium nasatum. NCBI lineage: Eukaryota > Metazoa > Arthropoda > Malacostraca > Isopoda > Armadillidiidae > Armadillidium > Armadillidium nasatum. Next base: position 512 of record SEYY01017839.1, read on the forward strand.
TAACTTAAATTTATAATTTATTAGTGCAAAAATTGAGAGAGAAAAATTTTTTTTTTATCTTTATTAAAAAAAAAAAAGTACATATATATATATATATATATATATATATATATATATAATATATATATATATATATATATATATATATATATATATATATATATATATATATATATATATATATATATATATATATATATATATATATATATATATATATATATATATATATATATATATATATATATATATATATATATATATATATATATATATATATATATATATATATATATATATATATATATATATATATATATATATATATATATATATGTATATATATATATATATATATATATATATATATATATATATATATATATATATATATATATATATATATATATATATATATATATATATATATATATATATATATATATATATATATATATATATATATATATATATATATATATATATATATATATATATATATATATATATATATATATATATATATATATATATATATATATATATATATATATATATATATATATATATATATATATATATATATATATATATATATATATATATATATATATATATATATATATATATATATATATATATATATATATATATATATATATATATATATATATATATATATATATATCACAAGTGGGCATAAGCGCAAATGATAGCGCAAAGCACAAAACCGCAAGTGTGCGATTTATCTAAATAATTTGTGATTTTGCACCTGTTTTTCGAAATAGCGCTTACCAATGCTCTTCGTCATTTTTCTTAAAAAACAATTTAGGGTTTATATTTCATATTTCTAATTCAATCAGCCAAATTGAATTACTTTTACGTGGTACAGGGAAATTAAAATTTAAAACTTAAACTAGCGACGCAGATATATAAAAAATATCGATATATCGATAATCGATATTTTAAAAATTTCAAAATCCCTTCGATACTATCGGTAAAAAATATCGTATATATATATAATATATATATATATATATATATATATATATATATATATATATATATATATATATATATATATATATATATATATATATATATATATATATATATATATATATATATATATATATATATATATATATATATATATATATATATATATATATATATATATATATATAATATATATATATATATATATATATATATATATATATAATATATATATATATATATATATATATATATATATATATATATATATATATATATATATATATATATATATATATATATATATATATATATATATATATATATATATATATGTATATATATATATATATATATATATATATATATATATATATATATATATATATATATATATATATATATATATATATATATATATATATATATATATATATATATATATATATATATATATATATATATATATATATATATATATATATATATATATATATATATATATATATATATATATATATATATATATATATATATATATATATATATATATATATATATATATATATATATATATATATATATATATATATATATAATATATATATATATATATATATATATATATATATATATATATATATATATATATATATATATATATATATATATATATATATATATATATATATATATATATATATATATATATATATATATATATATATATATATATATATATATATATATATATATATATATATATATATATATATATATATATATATATATATATATATATATATATATATATATATATATATATATATATATATATATATTATATATATATATATATATATATATATATATATATATATATATATAATATATATATATATATATATATATATATATATATATATATATATATATATATATATATATATATATATATATATTATATATATATATATATATATATATATATATATATATATATATATATATATATATATATATATATATATATATATATATATATATATATATATATATATATATATATATATATATAGTATATATATATATATATATATCAGCTCTCTCTGAGCTTAATATTAAGAAAGCTTATTGTCCCGATGGTATTCCTCTTGTGGTTCTCAAAACTCGATTTTACGACCTTGCCCCCAGGGTAGGTAAACTTTTTCGTATTTGTCTCTCTACTTCAACTTTCCCTTCTTGCTGGGAACGTGCTCTCATTCAGCCTGAGCTGAATATATATAGAAGAAGAGAAATTTAATCCCCCTGAGAAGGGGGACCACTCTAAACCCTCTAACTACCATCCTAATTCTTTGACCTCCGCTCTCTTTAAAATTTTCGAATCATCATTAACAGGAAGATATGGAAACATCTCAATTCTTCTAATCTTATCTCAGATCACCAGTATGGCTTTCGTAAGAAACGCTCTACTGGTGATCTTCTTTCCCTTCTCTCTGATCTTGGTCCTCTGTTTTTCAGCATCTTGGTGAAGTAAACGCGCTGAACATATCGAAAGCCTTCTATAGAGTCTGGCACAAAGCTTTGATTTCTAAGCTTCCCTCTTTCGGTATCTATGCTTCTCTCAGTGATCTTCTCTCTAATTTCCTTTTCGGTCGTTCTATGACAGCTGTTGATGACGGCCACCGTTCTTTCTTTAAATCTGTTAAAAGTGGTGATCCTCAGGGTTCTGTCCTATCCCTAACACTTTTTGTTCGTTTCTTTAATCACATTCCTCTATTACCTCTTCTCTTATCCACTCCTATGCTGATGATTCCACCTTTTATTACTCCTTCCATTTTGGAAAACGCCCCACCCAACAGCAGTTGACAGACTTGAGAAGGGTAGCCTTGGAGCAACTAACCTCTGATCTTTTGCGCATTTCAAATTGAGGCAGAGAAAACATGGTTGTTTTCAATGCCTAAAAAACTCAATTCCTCCATCTCTCCACTCAACACAATCTTCCACACAACTATGAAATCTTCTTCGAAAACACAAAAATCAAACCTTCATCTGTTCTTAATATTCTCGGTGTTTCTTTTTCTCGTGATCTTTCTTGGAAAGATCACATTACTTCTCTTTCTTAGCAAACTTCTATGAGGTTGAATGCTCTCAGGCCCTTTCAGAATCACTTCACGCCACACTAGTTGCTTGCCCTGTATAGGGTTTTACTCGTCCTTGAATGAAGTATGCGTATCATATCTGGGGTGATTCCACTCATTGAGCTCTCCTTGTGAATTTGGAGTCTAGAGCATTCCATCTCGTCAACTCTCTTCAATCTCTTTCTGCCCGTCGAATTGTTGCTTCACTCTCTCTTTAATATCGTTATTACAACGGACATTGCTATTCTGAACTCTCTTGTTGCATACCTCCTCCAGTGAGAATAGCTCGTGCGACACGCCTTTCTACACAGTTTAATCCTTTATCTGTCCAACTCTCTGACCCCGGACTTAACCGCTATGCTCAATCTTACATATAACTATTAGTAAAGTATGAGAAACACTCCCTATATCTGTTTTCCCAACTTTCTTTGAATTTCATACTTTCAAATGCCGTGTATTTTGGCATGTTGGCCTTCCTCGATCATCAAGATAAGATTTTCCTAACCCCGGTGGTATTTGGTAGGCCTCTGGCATATATATATATATATATATATATATATATATATATATATATATATATATATATATATATATATATATATATATATATATATATATATATATATATATATATATATATATATATATATATATATATATATATATATATATATATATATATATATATATATATATATATATATATATAATATATATATATATATATATATATATATATATATATATATATATATATATATATATATATATATATATATATATATATATATATATATATATATATATATATATATATATTATATATAAATATATATATTATATATATATTATATATATATATATATATATATATATATATATATATATATATATATATATATATATATATATATATATATATATATATATATATATATATATATATTACTTTTTTTAAAGTAAACACTTATCATAGCCCTGAATTAGCAGTCGATTTGATTTTACAGAGGAAATAAAGCTTCGAATAAAGTAGAAAATTTTCGTATATAAACTAATTTCTAATTTCAGATTAAATTAAAATTTAATTAAAGATTTAACCTTATCATCAAAACTATTATTGTCCTGTAATATATAGGGTAATTTCATTACTTTTTATTAGTATATAATTTGAAAAGTAAAATACGCAATAGGTATATTTTATGAAAATTGTTTTTCCTCCTATAGTATGTCTAAACACCTTTACTCTTCTTTTGTATGATCTGACCTCCTTTCTTAATCCTCCTGAGTCAGAAAAAATGTCCCCATCATGCAATTTGGACTCGCCTGAAAAATACAAACATTGCTTAAATGTTATATATATATATATATATATATATATATATATATATATATATATATATATATTATATATATATATATATATATATATATATATATATATATATAATATTAATTAAGAATTTAAGTGGGTTATAGTGGAACAATAGAGGATATGATGATGATGGAGAATCTACCGAGATTAAAATGTAGACCTGTAAATCTGGAATCAATAAAAGAAACCAAATCGATGTTTCAATAACTTCTCAATTGTTCCAAGCCTTTGCTAAAAAAAATAAATAAGTATAAATATAAATATATAAAGCAACACCACATACCAGATAATTAAAGCAGGAAAAGATATCCAACTTGGAAACAATAAGCAGATCTTGGCTGTGCAATCAAATTTTTTTTTTCTTTAAAGTTCACAAGCTTTGAGATGAATAGTGCAATGAAGATGTCAAAGGAAGTGCTTAAAAATCTCACAGAACATCACACAATTTTGGTATTTACATGCAAAAAAATATGAAAAATATCAATAGTAACTAGAAATATTGTCCACACATGCAAATGAAAGCTAGAGAGAAGAAGTATTTACCTTTATATATAGGGTGAGTCTCCTCAAGTTAAAACAAAACCTTCTCTCACATGCGGGAAAGGAATAAGCAAGCACAGGAAATTTTGATAGTTTTTAATAAAAAAAAAAATATACAACTTTATTTGTTTGTACACACTATGTAATTAAAAATCCCATAAATTTATCAGTATGTGAATATTTATATACCAATTGCTTGGTTTTAATTTTATTTACTTAATAAAAAAAATAATAATAATTCACAAACTAACACACTATCCATCCAATGCACAAGCAATCCAGTTCTTCTGAATCTCAACCAACCCAAAATTTATAATAACTAAAAAAAATGTATATAACTATTCAAACAAATTCATTAACGACTATAATGTCATTTCCTTAAACTTAGATAAATATATAAGTGAGCATTTGAACACATATATATATATATATATATATATATATATTATATATATATATATATATATATATATATATATATATATATATATATATATATATATATATATATATATAATATATATATATATATATATATATATATATATATATATATATATATATATATATATATATATATATATATATATATATATATATATATATATATATATAATATATATATATATATATATATATGATGCATCCGCATCCGCATGCGCGGATGCGGAACATCCGCACAAAAATCAACAGCATCCGCATCCGCATCCACATGCGAGGATGCGGAGCATCCGTATCCGCATTTTCGGAAATTCAACATCCGCATCCGCATCTGCACTTTCAAAAATTCAACATCCGCATCCGCATTTCCGAAAATTCTAATATCATCCGCATCCGCATCCATCAAATTAGAAAATATGACATCCGATCCATCACTAATATATATATATATATATATATATATATATATATATATATATATATATATATATATATATATATATATATATATATATATATATATATATATATATATATATATATATATATATATATATATATAGCGAATTGTAGATCAAGAGTGAGGGTGAAGAGAGAACTATCGGACTGGTTTAGCATAGGAGTGGGATTGAGACAGGGTTTGTAATATCTCCATGTTATTTAATCTATTAATGAATGGTTTACTTAGAGAAATGGAGAGAGAAGGGAAGAGTATTACGTTGAGAAATATGGAGGGTGAATGTGAAGTGAATGTTTTACTTTTTGCAGATGATGCAGCATGTATTGGTGGCAGAATCTGGAGAAAAGATGAGAATACTTGTGAGAGAGTTTGAAGGGAAATGTGCAAACACGAGATTGAAATTCAATCCAGCGAAGAATAAAGTTATGAGGATTGGAGGTGGGGATGAGGAAATGTGGAGGGAGGAATTGGTTTGTAGAATGGAAACTTGAGGAGATGAATGAATTCAAATATCTAGTAATGTTGGGTGGAAGATAAAGGAGGGACGGGAAAAGGAATAAAGAACAGAGTGGTAGAAGGAATGAAAGTATTTGGGGGCCTAAGAAAGGTATGGAAGAAAGGAAAAATTTCGAAGGAAATAAAGATAAGAATGTTTGAATGTATGTGTTCACCTTCTGTATTGTATTTGTGTGAAACATAGACGATAAGTGCTCGGTCGAGAAAAAGTTTCAATGTCTTTGAGATGAAAGATTTAAGAGCGATATATAAATTGAGAAGGATTGATAGAATTAGAAATGAAAGAATATGGGAGATATGTAAATGTAAGAAGGGTTTAATTGATAGAGAGGAGGAGGATGTGCTAAAATGGTTTGGACATATGTGAAGAATGAAAGAGAACAGAATGGTTGGCAAGGTACGTAGATCCGATGTAGATAGAGGAAGGGTAGGGGGAGGGGAAGGCCGAAGTGGAGATGGATGAATGGAGTGAGAGTGATTTTGATGGATGGAATTTGAGTTTAGACGAGGGTAGAAGGTTTGTGGAGACAGAGATGGTGGAGATGGTGAAAGCGTTGAAAGGTAAGAATAGTTATGTTTGTAAGGGAATTGTGGTGGGCACCACCACAGAAAAGTGGGAAAGATGATAGTGTGATATATATATAATATATATATAATATATATATATATATATATATATATATATATATATATATATATATATATATATATATATATATATATATATAATATATATAATATTAACATCCGCATCCGCATCCGCCTCATCAAAATTAACATCCGCATCCGCATATCGCATCCGCATTTCGAAAATTCATTCGCATACGCATACGCATCCGCATCCGCACTTTATAAAAATATTCAACATCCGCCTCCGCATCCGCATCCGCATCGCAAATTGGAAAATATGACATCCGATTCCATCACTAATATATATATATATATATATATATATTATATATATATATATATATATATATATATATATATAATTATATATATATATATATATATATATATATATATATATATATAGCTTTTATCTTAGAAACAATTTAATTCCTTTAATATTCCTTGGTCTATTATTTAATACCAAAAGAAATGTTTTTATTTTAATATTTAATAATATAATCATGGAAAGGTTCTAACCTTCATATTTTGTAGTTCACAAATAATGCTGATGAATTGTATATTTTTATAATTCTGCCTGGCAAAAAGAAACAATGTCTGTGCTGTCCGAAACAACTAAATCTTCACACACCTAGAAAATAAACTTTTGAATTATAAAGATATCTGAGTCAAATAATCTGGAATCCTATCAATCAAAACCCAAGGAGGAATGATGGGCTTCCTTAAATATATTATTCAAAATAGGGGATCAGTTCATGAATCAGGGAATCAGGAAGGGTCCTTCTACAGGAATTTCTGAATGAGCTTCCACTATAGAAAAGATTCCAAGACAGGAATAATAACGGAGCCTCCACAACAAGTATGAATAAGCCTCCGCTACAAGTAATCGAAAATAGGCCTCCACGACCTGTACCTAAAAGAATTTATACTCTATAATATTATGATCCTAAATTTGATATCTTTATAGAAAATTCTATCTTGATAAATTATACTAACATTTGAAAGAAAGCTATAGATAAGATTGGCATACCTCACACAAGGTTGACGTTATTTTTCTAATAGATATACTTGTTGAATCAGAGTTCAGACAAACAGACGTTCCTCTAAACAACAACAGTTATCATCAATATAGGGATAAAAATTTAGAACATTCTCAAAAATAGCAATGTATTTAGTCCTACCTTATATCCTTTGATCTTTGAAATAATTAAGTATACAACTTTTTGACAAAGAAAATAATTAAACTTTGGAGTTCTTTTATTTAGAATTTATTTAGAAACATAGCAATAATCAACATATTAATATATAAGTTCTGTAAAAATAAAAAATACCTTTGGTAACAAATGAAAAACAAATCTACACACATACATGCAGGTACACAAAGCACATACATATATAAAAAAAGCAACAAGGTAAATATTAGTAGGACTTTCCTACAATATATATATATATATATATTATATATATATATATATATATATATATATATTATATATATATATATATATATATATATATATATATATATATATATATATTATATATATATATATATAATATATATATATATATATATAATATATATATATATATATATATATATATATATATATATATATATATATATATAATATATATATATATATATATATATATATATATATATATATATATATATATATATATATATATATATATATATATATATATATATATATATATATATATATATATATATATATATATATATATATATATATATATATATATAATATATATATATATATATATATATATATATATATATATATATATATATATATATATATATAATATATATAATATATATATATTATCGTTGATCCGATACTAAGGTTAAAATATCAATATATCAGCTGAAAAATATCATCGTCATTTTTCCGATACTAAGGTTAAAATATCAATATATCAGCTGAAAAATATCATCGTCATTTTTCCGATACTATTGAAAAAAAATATCCATATCGATATATATTCATCAGCAATTTGGCATTGAGCATAAGATCTGTAAAATCAATATGAAATAATAACGTAATTCTGAAAAAAATGTATAACTCTAAATTAAAAAGGAGGCTAGAAAATTAAAATTTATCTTCAGGTTGTCTGTTTACAACAGATTTCTTTGCAAATTTCTGTGCAGCCTTTTGGGTGAATGCTCATGTAGAAACGGGTAACAAAGAGGAAGAAGAGCATTTATCGATTCCATAGATAGTTGTAACACCTAAAGGGGAGGATCATATCCTAGATTTTTTTTATATTTTGACCGATTGAGCTTAAAATTTCAGTGTAAATATCTTTTTCCCCGACGAAAATAGTTCATTTATACGAGGTATTAACCGTTTAGATATTTTAGGGGTCAAAATTGCAAAAAATTGAATAGCGGGGTCAAACCACTGGACCACATGTGCTGAAAATTTACCTGAACAATCTTAGACCCAATTTCTCGATTCGATTAGTTTCGATTTTTGATATCACGTCTAGAAAAAAGGTATTTACTCTCAAAAACTGATACCCTTCCGGAGAAAAAAATTAATTTAAAAAAACCCCTACCTTCAAAATTTTTATTTTTTGATTATTCTTTAGAGGAGAGATAGATCTAAAACTTTTTTTAGAGCATTATTAAATGCAATTTGTTTAAAAAAAGGTATATAGTCTCTCAAACTCTTATATTTTTTGAAAATTGGCACAAAAATGTACCATATTTGAATGCCTATATCTTGGAACATACGAATCGGATCGAATAACATATGCAGAGTAATTTGTAGCCTCATCAATTCTCTATACATTTATTAAAAACAAGATTTATAGATATTGTAGTTTTTTTTCTTAATTAAAAAATATTTTATTTACAAATGGTTGGATTTTTTTTAATTGAAAATTTTTGGACTTTCGATAGTTGATCAGTTTTAGAGCTAATAACAATTTTTGTATAATTCTGGTAGCGAAAGTCTATAAGTATTGTTGTATCCAATAGATTTAGGAACATACCCTAAAAATTTCAGAGCAAAAAAATTTTCCTTGTGGCCTCTCCGTAGATTTGAACATACACTAAATCTCCTAAATAACTTCTAAACCGTGAATATCTCGTAAAAACGCTAGGAATCGAGTTTTTTCGTCGGGAAAAAAAGCTATTTATATGAAAATTTTCAGGAAAATCAGATGAAATAAAAATATTTTTAAAGATCAGAACCTCCCTTGAAGAGATGGAGCTAAATAGTGACCCATAGTTTCTGCTGACAAAACCTCTCCAGCTAGAAAATCTGCTTGAAGAATATGATGCCCTTAGCCTACTTAAACATCACCGTTGCATTTCCTATACACTAAACATCTTGGCTACTAGGGATACTTCGAAAGTTTCTTGCTGGTCCTCTGGTGCCAAGTATCAATTTAATAAGACACTTACCAGAGCAAAGATATTGTGGAATGCCCAAAATAGGAAAACTACAACTACTGCGAGAATCAAGGAGTTGGGAACAAAGCTTAAAACACCAAGTATTACTCGCTGGAACTCCCAATACAATTCTATGAAAGACATGCTTAAGAACCTTGATGTTAGCATGACACAAATCAACAACATTTGTTTGGAACCAAAACTTTGTCTTCCAGTATTTAATAAAACTGATAAAGAGGTAATTGCTGAGTACATCGAAATAATGACGCCTATTGCTGTTAGGCTGGGTATGTTGCATTATAAGAAGAATGCGTAGGTGAGAGTTCTTTTGCCTAATTTCTTCCTCCTCAAGGACGATCTCGTGGAATTGCAACGAGAGGTGCAAAAATTTAACTATGACAAAAACTTAGTTAACTACTTCCTAAAGCAACCAAAGCCATTCAAAGGGAAAGAAAAAGGAAAAAGGCTTTGATCATAGGTTCAGCAATATCATTGATGATTTTGATTTGACTATGGCAATAGCCTATATATAAAAACTCGGAGTGGTACGTAGGTTGAATGAAGGGAAGTACCCATCTTTCAAGTTGAGGATATTGGAGAAAATAAGGTGTAATATTGCATCGAATTTTACTTTTTCACATCTAGGAACCGAAGCGATGGGACTGAGTCTTAAATAGATCCATTTAAGGTGAGTTATTTTTATAATTTGTAACAAACATTAAGCATCCCTTGTATATATATATATATATATATATATATATATATATATATATATATATATATATATATATATATATAATAATATATATATAATATATTATATATATATATATAATAATATAATAATATATATATATATAATATATAAAAATATATAAAAAAAAATAAAAAAAAAAAAAAATTTAGTTCTTGATATCATTTCTAAATATTTCAGAAACTGTAGTGCCCATATATCCAGCAGACACCTCAGGAGGAGAAGTTTTGCCAACCCTTGAATAGCTTGTCTGCAGTAAATGTTCATCACAGTAATCCTCTCACTAGGAGCCTGTTTCCCAGTGAATACTAGGAGGTCTGGGTGGACTTGTTTATTAAGTATAATAACCAAATAGACAGCTCAACGGCCATGGAGATGTTGTTTAGTTAATGCTCTGACATTCAAAGACCAAAGAGGGCAGCCACGGCATCCAGAAATTTTGAAAAAGTTATCTTTATGAAAAGGAATATGATCCTATTCAGAATGAAAGAGGAGAGCTATGAGGAGGAAGAGATCATAGATAATTGAATAAATATGCTTTTTTTTTTGCTACTAATTTTGCGCTTTAAAAAATTTTGATTTGCAGATTTGCGCTTTTGAGCTTGCGGACTAAATTTTTGAAAAGATGTGCGCATTTGCACTTGCGCACTAGGTAAAATTTACACTTTTGAGTTTGCACTCGCAAGTTAAACTTTGCTCCAACCTCTGATATATATATATATTATATATATATTATATATATATATATATATATATATATATATATATATATATATAATATATATATTATATAATATATATATATATATATATATATATAATATATATATATATATATATATATATATAATATATAAGATTTAAAAAAAAAATTATAAAAATCATTTCTATAATAAAAAAAAAAATATATATTTGTGCATAATTTCAATAATTTTTATGTATTAAGAAAAAGCAATTAAAACTAATTAATTAATAAATAAAAATAAAGTTATTTTGTTATAGAAATAATTATTTTTTATGTATAAATGTATAAACTATTTATTTAAAAAGAAAACATGTAAAATATAATGTAAATTGTGTATAATCCTATCTCAAATTCTTAATGTACTTCTGGCTCCTTTTCTTATTTCATTTTCCCTTCTAAAACCATTTTACCGCCAAACTTTAAGGTAAAACTATTATTAAAACTATTATTAAATATGGAATATATTTCTTTTATGTTATATTATATTGTAATCTCATTAAAAAAATGTTAATGTTCAAAATTTCAATTTTAATATATTTTAATATGTAATATTTAAATATACTGTTAAATAATATTTTCTAATTTAAATAAATAAAACTTTGCATAATATTTTAATAAAAATTTGTAAAACTTTAATAATAAGTTGTAAAACCTTTTTGTAAAATTAAGAAAGAAAGAAAATAAAATACAGTGGAAAACCAGCTACTTTTCTTACACCTTCCCAATATTGAGATAATTTTCAGTAGGTATAAAAATAAATAGTCAACTTTCACTTTATCCAAGGAGCCGAAGAAGAAATCGCCACTACAGCCGAACTGTCCAGAAGAAAACGTCTCAGAATAAGAAGTTCCAACGCACTTCTAACAAAAAGAGACCCAGTTTGGCAGACCATTTGCCCTTGACTGTTGTTCCTCCTTTAAAATAGCCTCTCATCCAAGACTACCAACTCTCCGAGTCTTAAACAAAAGTGGTAGGCACCTACCCTACCTTACAACCGGCATTCACCTATGGGCGACCTACTACCATGCATTCCACATATTGGTAACTCTATAGTTGATCCAGATTTACTGGACAACAGTGGTCCTTCCTTTAAAGTCGCCTATTACTCTGCATTACCCTACGGGTGACCTACGATCCGGCATCCCACATGGAGACCCTATAGCCGGCTACAACTTGGAGACCCTTTTTATTGGACAACAAGTACTACTCTGGCCTGTCATCATGGCTTCTTACTACCAACAACTGCCTCAAAAACAGAAAAAACAGAGTCATCTCTGCTGCTAGAATGCAGCGGAGCCGCCCGCCTTCTCTGTAACCTTCATTACAACGTGGTTCCTTGTCCTTATAAAAGAAATAAATTTCACAAGGACCACGTACTTCCATTAAAAACGCTGCTTCTCCAAAAACCTAACAACATGGACCGACCCTTCCGTTCTTCTGGCTCAATTCAATTCAACTCAACTTAACAAATAATGGACAAAAGTTAAATGTCTAAAAGAGAAATTTTACGCCAGATGCTTTATGGTAAATTTGTCCCTTTGGAATTCTGCTGCAAAGAAGTTATAAACAACCTACAAAGAATCTACATTCTACAAAATTTACAAATGATTCTTCAATCAACTCAATCCACTCATTTCTAAAAACGAAGAATAATCATCCTCAAAAACAAAAAGAAGAAAACATCGTAGCAAATACTTTTGTCCCTCTTTTTTCGGTAACAGTAGATGCTCTCGATGTACCTGACGTTCCTATCCTTGATGAACCTGATGTTCCTATTTCTGAGACACCTGATGTTAATATCTCCGATGTCATTGATGTCCCTGATGTCTTTGATGTTTTTACCCCCGATGTCACTGATGGTCTTGTTCCCAGAAAAAACTTCCTCCGTCGAGTACGCTTCCGTGAAGATGATCACTTCGTGTCTCGATACAGAACTGATATATGGGGCGTTTAAAATAGTTAAACCAAAAAAATTTATAAAAATCGCTAGCTATAATAAAAAAAAGAAAATAATATTTGTGAATAACTTCTTTAATTTTTATGTGTTAAAAAAAGCAATTTAAAACTAATTAATAAATAAAAATAAAATTCTTTTAGTTATAGAAATAATTATTATTTATGTATAAATGTATAAACTATTAATTTAAAAAGAAAAACATTTAAAATATAATGTAAATTATGTATAATCCTCTCTCAAATTCTTAATGTACTTCTGGCGCCTTTTCTTATCTCATTTTCCCGCCTAAAACCATTTAACCGCCAAACTATAAGGTAAAACCATTATTAAAAATATTATAAAATGTAAAATTTATTTCTTTTATGTTATATTATATCGTAATTTCAATAAAAAAAAAATTTAATGATCAAAATTTCAATATTAATATAATTTAATATGTATTATTTAAAAATATTGTTAAATAATATTTTCTAATTTAAATAAATAAAATTTTGCAGTATATTT
>SEYY01017840.1:0-5000 GCA_009176605.1 Armadillidium nasatum
GCGACAAATTAAAAATATAAGAGAAAATTTTTCGGCACGGCAGGATTTCAAACCACTGACAACAGCGACGCCGTTAGACAATGTACAGAAGGCTCCACCTCCGAGCTACGTCACCTCCAAAGAAGGCACAGTAGAACAGTTTTCAAGCTCTTCTGCTTCAAATCACTGTAGCAACTCTGTACCTATCTATGGATTCTAATAGGCACCAAGTTGCTGCAGTGATTTGAAGCAGAGCTTGAAAACTGTTCTACTACGCCTTCTTTGGACCCAGCGTAGCTCGGTGATACAGCCTTCTCTACATTGTCTAAAGGAGACGCTATTGTCAGTGGTTTCAAATACTGACATGCAGAAAATTTTTTTTATTATATTATATATATATATATATATATATATATATATATATATATATATATATATATATATATATATATATATATATATATATATATATATATATATATATATATATATATATATATTAGAAACTTACTGGATTATGCTTTTTTTCAAATAATGTATGACAAGTGTTGAGCTGTGTGTTCATTATAATTTAAAAATATTTTCATTTATTTATAATTTCAGATGTTTAATTTTTATTAGTCTTACACTGTAGGTATTTTTTATTCACTGTAGTTAATACTGTAATATACTGTAGTATTTATTCACTGTAGGTATTTTTTATTCACTGTAGTTAATATACGTACTTGATTTAATGTTGCAGTTTAAGTTTTCAAAATCATAAAACTAATCTAGGCCTAAGATAAAAGTTTTATTTATTTAAAAACTCTGTTTATTGATATTAATTTATTTTAAGTTTTAATAAAGTATTCGGCTACAATACACATTTATTAATTTGAGCATAAATTGTAAACATGTATATACATATTTAAAACAAGTAAGAAATTAATAACCAAATGCAAACTAAACAATGGCACAAATTATATTTATTGTGAAGATTTAAAGTTTCCATTCCATTTAAAAACCGTTTTTAATGTTCATAAATAATAAATAAATAATATAATAATAATAAATAAAAAAATAAAATGCACAAAGGAAAATAAATAAAAAATTTCCCACATGCAAATATTTTCTTACCTTTTTCTAAGCTCTTTACATTACTTTGATGTTAAAGTAATTCTAATTCTATGAATTTTCGACTCCTCCATGACACCACCCTTCATATCTTTTTCGTAAGAAGCCATATTTCTATACAGAAAAACAAAGAAAAAAATCAATATTTAAAGTTTAAATGGCTTTATATATATTAATTCACTATAGTGAAATTGATATTTCAATTTGGAGGGTAACCTTTTTCAAACACTAAATCAAATAAAATCTATTTCATTCCTTTTATCATACTTTATTGATTCAGTATGCACATTGACATGTTGGTTGCTCTATAAAAAGCATAACTTAATAATAATTCTTTTTTTTTTTTTTTTTTTTTTACAACCCTGCATTCGTGCCATAAATTGATGAACTTTGGTTAATAAGTAATAAAAAGGTACTAAATCAATTTAGTATTTGAAATAGTAATCTCCAAACTGAAATTCCATTTCACTACAGGGGATTCATTTCTTATCTAAATCAAAAAATTTTAACCTCATTGAGTCCTTATTATCAATTATACAATTTATATCAATTTACAGGTTTTTGTTTTTTTTTTTTTTTAAATTGACAGTATCATCAGTAATTACTTGAAACATTTTCATTATATGCCTTGATAAGGAAAATGAGCAGTTTGCTTTTTGAAATATTGTTTTAATTAATTTTAACTATGTTTATCTTTAGTCTTTTGCTAATATCCTATTTACTTTTTAATATTTTATAATAATAGTTAAAATTGTATATATAGTGCCCTTTTAAAGTTCTTTAAAATAGTTACCCAAAAATATAAAATTACGTTTTCTTTAATGAAGTATTTTAAAGCATAAACTTGTGAAAATGTTAATTTTATTTTAAATAAGAAAAAGACAGGTAAAACCAGTGATAATAAAACCAAGTTTCTTTTTGTGAATAAAGTAATTATAATAATGTAAAATTAATATATTAATTTAAAAATGAAACATTAAAATATAATGTAAATTGTAAAATATTAACATTACAAATTATTAATTCACTTTTGACACTTTTTCTAATCTCATTTTCCCGCTAAAACTATTTTACAGCTAAATTTGAATTAAGGTAAAACCTTATGAGAAACTGTTATAAAATGTAAAATGTGTTTATTTATATTATATTATTGTATTTTCAAATAAAAATGTTAATGCTTAAAATTTAATATAATGTATTTTTAATATTTAATTTTTAAAATAAATTTAATAATTTAAATGTATAATATTGAATATTATTTAAAAAAATTTATGAAACTTTATAATAGTAACTTTGTAAGCAATTTTGTTAAAAATAATAAAATAAAGTGGAAAACTATCCACTTTTCTTCACCTTCCCAAATATTGAATAATTTTCAGAAGCATAGAAATAAGTAGTCACTTCACTTTATCCAAGGAGCCGAACTGCCCCAAGCAGAAGCCCAAAAGAAGTTGCTCCTACAAGAAGAAGTTCCAAGCCTCTGCTACCAAAAGCAAACCCAGTTTGGCAGCTCATTTTGCCCTCGACTGTGGGTACCTCCTGTATAGTCTTCTCACCGAGGCTCTAAAGAAAAGAGGCGCATCCACATGAAGACCCTATAGTTTACATCCCCACTACCGGTTTCTCTACAAAAGGGTCCTCTCCATATTGATTTAACCCCTGGAGTGTATCCAGATTTTCTGGATAAGTAAAGAATGGACCTGAACACCCAGAAGAAGCTGTTGCTGTTACCTCCCTTTGCTTTCATTGAAGGAATTTAACTGAGGTGCTGACTGCGATTGGTGGTCATGTACTTCTCTACCAGCCCAATACTACTGCGATCGTCAATAAGTTTTCGGCCTACTGCCAAACTACTACGCCAGTATTTCATTCACAAGTTGGGCCTACCAGCCCAACTACTGACCCAGCGATTCTTCCAAAAGTTTGGCCTACCAGCCCACTCCCTTGAATATCCCATTTATATTTTCAAGACTAACTGCTATATAATGGCTTCTCACTACCAACAACTGCATCAAGAACAGGAGACAAACGAAGTCATCTCTGCTGCAAGAATAGAATAAAGCTGCCCACTTCTCTGGACCCTCCATTCAAACGTGGATTCTTGACCTTACAACAAGAACAAATACCACAAGGACCACGTACTTCCATTAAAACACTTCTTCTCAAGAAACTCCTCCAATCTTCTGGCCATAAATTAATAATTCGTAACACACATACTCTTTTGGACAAGTAAAGGAGTTTTAGAATTTTCTTTTTGGGCTGCACAATTATACACCTACAGATGCACTTTACAACAAATTCGAAAGTGGTTTCTCTACTCAAACCATCCTTTTATAATAAACCGTCCTCAAATTCATCAATCAACAAAAGGATAAAAATTAGGTATTTTGTCCCGCATTTTTTGGTAACGTGGAAGCGATCTGCATGATTTCCTACCTCTGTTCACTGATGTCTTGGAAGACATCTACACCAGTGTATTTCTATGGTACACTTTCTGAGAACCCACCCGTCGAGTACGCTTTCGGGTCACTCCTTTTGCAAACTGATAATAGTGCCCTTTTAAACTTTGTTACCTACCTTATTATTTTTTTTAAATTTTTAAACTACTTTTATTTATATATACTAACCAATTTCTTGGTGATTTTATCTAAGTATAAAAATATAAAATTTATTTAAAGATAACTTTATATAATGTAAATTGTATTATAACTAACAAATATATTAACTTTGACACTTTTCTTTATCTATCTCCCGCTAAAATATTTTACCGCTAAATTTAAATTAAGTTAAAGGTTTGGAGCATTATAAATTAAATTATTATTTTATATTATATTAAAGAGGGGAAATAAAAATTCAATGCAAAATTTCAAATATAATGTATTTTTAAATATAGACTTTAAATATATTGTAAATAATATTTTATATTTAAATTATATTTTGTATACTATTTCAATATAAAATTTAGAATTGTAATGATGAAAGTTAACATTTTTTCAATAATAAAAATTTGAATTTTTTCTTGAATAAAATATTGAGTAATTTAGAAGATAAAAGCATAAACTTTCACTTTAAAGGAAACTGCCCCAAGAAGAAGACGCCCCAAGCAAAACGCAAATAATGTAAAGCAGAAACCCAAAAAAAAGTCACAAGCAGAACACTTTGAAGCTGCTCCTATAAGAAGAATTTCCAAATCTGGAAAAAGAACCATTTTCAGCCCATTGCCCTCGAGTGTTCTTTTAAAGTTTTCTCACTAAGGTACCATCTCTGAGGCTAAGAAAAGAAGGCATATTACATAGACCCTTAGTGGAATCCCTCTAATCACTAAAAAGAAGGTTATATATATACTTATATATAAATATTATATATATATTATATATATATATATATATAATATAAATATATATATTAATTATAATTATTTTTTATATATAATTTTTTTTTTTTTTTTTTTTTTTTTTTTTTTATGAATTTTTTTTTTTAAGGTAAGAAACTTCGTTTTCTTAAAGTTTTTTTTTTTTTTTTTGTAGGAATAGTCTTTTATAAAATAAATTTAATAAATGACAACTATAACTCAAAAAAATTTCCCCCATTTTTTTAAGGGGGGAAAATCTCAAAATTTTTTCTAAGGTCTGTCCCCAAAAAAATATATTAAGTACATAAATATCAAACTTAGTGGATTAGAAATATACAAAAAGTGTTTGCATTTCAAATATAAATTTTCCTTATGGTTTCAAAAATATTAATGCTTTTCAGAAACAAGGTAAAACTAACCATCAAAAAGTCTTGAGTAACTTATATTTTTCAAAACCAAGTCTACATGAAAAATTCAGAGGTTATAAAGTTGGGTGAAAACAAGGTATGTCATTTTATTTATCTACACAGAGGTTATAAAGTTGGGTGAAATATGC
>SEYY01017840.1:10000-14928 GCA_009176605.1 Armadillidium nasatum
AATCTCAAGTTTCCATTCTCACACTTCTACAAACCAATTCCTCCCTCCACATTCCTCATCCTCACCTCAATCCTCATAACTTTATTTTCGCTGGATTGAATTTCAATCTCTTGTTTGCACATTTCCCTTTCAAACTCTCTCACAAGTATTCTCATCTTTTCTCCAGATTCTGCCACCAACACATGCTCATCATCTGCAAAAAGTAAAACATTCACTTCACATTCAACCCTCCATATTTCTCAACGTAATACTCTTCCCTTCTCTCTCCATTTTCTAAGTAAACCATTCATCAATAGATTAAAATAACATGGAGATATTACAAAACCCCTGTCTCAATCCCACTCCTATGCTAAATAAACAATCCCAATAGTTCTCTCTTCACCCTCACCTTGATCTACAATTCGCATATATATATATATATATATATATATATATATATATAATAATATATAATATATATATAATATATATATATAATATATAATAAAAGAATTGCCACTTAATAAAACCGGGAATAAATTTGTATAATTTTTTATAATCCTCATAGCAGAAGTAAAAATTATATATATATATATATATATATATATATATATATATAATATATATATATATATATATATATATATATATATATATATATATATATATATATATTATTAGTGATAGATCGGATGTCATATTTTCTAATTTGCGGATGCGGATGTCGATTTTTGGAGAAGTGCGGATGCGGATGCGGATGTTGAATTTTTATTTAAAAAAGCGGATTTTGTTAAAAAATTGCGTTTGATTTTAATGCGGATTATCCATATTAATATATATATATATATATATGTATATATATATATATATATATATATATATATATATTATATATATATATATATATATATATATATATATATATATATATATTGAAGCAGTATATTTATATTATAGATATTTTAATTTACTGCATTTTTTTAAAAAAATTTTTTTTTCTCCTACTTACCCTAATTACAAATTTTTTTTTTTTTTTTTTTATGGTTAAACAACGAAAAAAACAAAAACAAATCAGATCATTTCATCTTCATAGGCTGAGTAGAAAAAATTCAGGCCCACATCTCTAAAGAATTACCACTACCACTCATGGGTCAGGGAGATTTCGAGGGTAGAGCTCCATGTAGATAAATGTTGATGTGCCATGCATTTGCATCTTATATTATAATATGCATTATTGCAGTACAGGAATTAAATTGTAAATGCATGGCATACAATAATTTATCTATGAGGTCCTCCATACCCAATACCCCCAACCAGTGAATTGTTGATAAAAGTTTTACTTATTTTGCTTCTCTCTATGCATAATATATATATATATATATATATATATATATATATATATATATATATATATATATATATATATATATATATATATATATATATATATATATATATATTATATTAAACTTATTTCCATTTCTAGCTTCATGATCTTTCAAAATCTATCATAATAGCAATCTGGTCAAAATAGTCAAAGAACAGTTTCTCTTGTAATAGTACAGTATATATTTTAGGCAGATCTTTTTGATGCTATATTGAAAAAAATAATCATTTATATTTTTTTTAAAAAATTTAAGTTTTTAATTTGTTTTACAAAATAGTTTGTAATTCTTTGATTAACTGAAAAGAAAAAAATCTTTTTGTTTTCGTAATTAGGCAGAGTAGAAAAAAAATTCAAGCCAATGCATCTAAAGAATTACCAACAGGCCTAACCAAAAGAAAAAATAAGTTGAGGTAAAGGTGTAATTGTTTCTGACTTTCGAAATTAAAAGGTACTAAAATTTACCTTTGTATTTCATATTCTCATGTATTTCAACAACATTAATATCAATTTGTGTAATAAAATATTGATATAAAAAATATCGAAGGTCAAAAACAATCTACACCTAAGCCATAAATTGAAAGGTACTAAAATTTACCTATGTATTTCATATTCTCATGTATTTCAACAACGTTAATATCAATTTGTGTAATCATTCTCTGACATATCACTGTAAGGCTTAGGTATATTCAGTGTTATCAGCCTAATTATATTTTATAACCCGATTTTTAAAACTTTAACCATTCTTAAATTTATTGAAATTGATTTTGATCAATTTTTATTGTTCAATATACTCTACATATCCCAGGTAAGAGACAAATCCTGCATAACCAAAAATTTTTTTTTTTAGCTTCAAAATAGCTATAAAATTTCACTTTGATGCTTTCGCAAAAACCTGTTAATGCATAGCCAGATAATACGTCATTGATGCTATACAAAGTATTGTTAAAAGATGTCTTTGTTAACATTAATATTTTTCAGTGCATTTTAGTATTTCCAAACAGTTTTCTACACTATAATTTACCTATTTAAAAAAAATTTCATTTTTGTATATTAAAAAAAAGTTACCTAAACCGGTAACTAGGTTACCTTGTTTATCTTATTTCAAAATTTCAATTATTAATTAGTTACAATTACAACAATTATTATTACTTACTTTTCTAGCAGAACCTAATTCGACTTTTCATAACCTGGACTACCGAAGTTGACGTAATTTAACCTAAATAATAATTTTAATGTACTTAAATAAAGTTTATAACATAACCTAAATTTAAGGTATCTGAACTGAAAAGAACAAATTACACATATCTTGAACAGTCAAAACGTAAACTGAAATTAGTTTTAAAAAAATGATAGGTATAAAAGTATTGATTAAAATAAAATATCGACAAAAAATATTGATATAAAAAATATTGAAAGTCAGAAACAATCTACACCTAAGCCCCTAAACCCAACTATTACCTTCTTTATCTTATTTCAAAATTTTAAAAAAATAATACTCAGCTGAACTTTAGTATTTGAACTTTAGTATTACCATTTTCTATAGAGTAAAATAAAAAATGCCCAGCTGGTAATTAATATTACCCTATGACTGATGGTCGAACTATCTCCTGAACAATGCAAAGATAGGGAACAATTAAGAATTTAATTTCGAGGTTTTGGTATTGAAAATGGCTAATTTTGATATTGAACTAGGAAAAAATTATCACATTATTTAATTAATCCTGTACCTAAATATTAAAAGCTGCTTTAATTAACAGAAGTTAAAAAACTTACTTGAAAACTTTAATTTCCTCACATAAAAAGACGAAAGCTAGGTCCTAATTTTCTAATCAAAAGAAATCCCATGCACTAATGTTTACACACAAAGTCTATGTATTTACAGTGAAAGAATCTTAGTGAATTTTCAACAACAAACCATTTATAATGTATTTTTTTCACTATCGTCAAAGGTTAATTAAAGAAGAAGAATATTAATAAATAAAATAAGTATGCTCAATAAACATTAATATTAAAAATTTTTAAACGACAATTTATATATATATATATAATATATATATATATAATATATATATATATATATATATATATATATATATATATATATATATATATATATATATATATATATATATATATATATATATATATATATATATATATATATATATATATATATTATATATATATATATATATATATATATATATATATATATATATATATATATATTATATATATATATATATATATATATATATATATATATATATATATATATATATATATTATATATATATATATATATATATATATATATATTTATATATATATATATATATATATTATATATATATATATATATATATATATATATATATATATATATATTATATATATATATATATATATATATATATATATATATATATATATATATATATAATATATATATATATATATATATATATATATATATATATATATATATATATATATATATATAATATAATATATATATATATATATATATATATATATATATATTATATATATATATATATATATATATATATATATATATATATATTATATATATATATATATATATATATATAATATTATATATATATATATATATATATATATATATATATATATATATATATATATATATATATATATATATATATATATATATATATATATATATATATATATATATCTTTATATTTTGCTTCTTAGTAGATAAATCTATCTATTATTTTCACAAAATATCAAAATACACCCTAAGCTTAGAAAATCTTTTATGGAATGGCATGTTTTGACTCTTGTTAGATACAGGAGAAGCTAAGAATTGAGCTCTTGCCTTAACCAAATTGAAATGTAACGTTTACTATTGTATTCTTTTAACAAAATCTCATCGTGCCAGGGATTGTGGTGGTAAGATGAGTACCCTTTTCATATTACTATTTTAAATTGCTTATAGCCTTATGGTAGGAAATGTAATTTAGCCTTTTTAATACCCTAGTGTGGGAGCTTGTAAAACTAGGCTGTTAGAAGCAGGTCCTAACACCACTGACTCTTAGACTTGATCATTTAATTGTTATAGACTTCGGATATAAACAAATTTTTTTGCCAATCTCCCATCATTCATCCTACAAACAGGCCCAAACCACGTTAACATGTTCTGTTCAGCTCTCTCAACCATACCCCTTCCCCATTTTAAAAAATTCAAGAGGAGCAACAAAATTTTTGGAACCAAGTCTTTCCATTAAATTTAAATATAAATAATTTGTGATGTGAGAAAACTTACAAATAGGTTCTTTTGAATAATTTTGAACAACAAATTTTTAGAATTGGAAATTAATGAAACTTCCTCTGGGTAACTTCTGGTCGATAAAGGATATTTCGTTTGCATTTCGACTTTGTCAGAAAAATGAAGAATAGTTCTTCGCATGGTTCTAGAGGCTGGAAACCATATTTAACCATTTTTTTTTTCCTTCAAATGTATGGTTGCAAGAATATGAATACATTCTGCTGTCTAACACAACCCTGCATCATG
>SEYY01017841.1:5000-10000 GCA_009176605.1 Armadillidium nasatum
ACATTAAAAAAAAGTTAATTTAAATTATTTCCTTCAAGCAAATATATTACTTTACATATTTCACAGTAAACTGTGTAAGTAGCAATAAATTTTAACAAGTTACTCACTCCAAATAATAAATTATTTCATTCACAAAGAGGGTGAATATGGTCTTTCGTTCTGTTTCTCCAAGATCATCTCCATTTAAATACGGCATGAATTCTGAACTGAAAGGCAGTTTAAGTTTCGAAAACAGTATCTCCATTATGATTTGTTTGCCAGTAGGTGTCGCAGCTATATTACTATCATCATTTACACTAAACTGCAAATTCTAAGTGACACATAAAACCTTGAAAGTATACTCATTACATATTAACGAATGTAAAATTACAAGTTTAAAAAGAATTTTAAATTATTATTTTCTCTGTGTAACAAGATGAGGGAACCATAATGGGTAACTTTTTTTTCAATATAATAAGATTTCTAGTCCGGTATATGTTATGAATATAAGATCACAAAGAATATTTCAATAATAAGTCAATTATTTTATTATTCTTATTGATTACTTTTTTACATGCAAAGATACTTTACCATTTTTTAAATCAATTTCTTTAATAAACAATATTATTATTATTTTTTCTTCTTGTTTCAAAATAAAATCACTGGCTCTGTAAGACATTATTAATAACATCAGATAATGTAAATATAGAATTGTTCAAATCTCACCTTCTTAGTAACTGGTTCTTCACAATCATTTTCAAGATTGCCACGCTGACATTCCCTGAATGAAGTACTGAGTAAATCAATGCTAAAATTAACAGAAACAGGAGAGAGAGAGAGAGAGAAACATTTTGAAAAACTACCTCTTTATCACGTCTCATTGGAACTTGGCTATATATATATATATATATATATATATATATATATATATATATATATATATATATATATATATATATATATATATATATATATATATATATATATGTGTGTGTATGTAACTAACTTCAGCTATAAGTTTAGCCAGATGTATTGAAAAAGCTTAAAATTTTACTTCAACTGGAGACTAGACATCCTGCTAAAAAGGGCATTTTTCTTGCCAATTATTCCGACTTTCAAATTAATTGTAAACAATTTTATACAATAACTTCTTTTCACAATAAATAAGATGCATAATAAAATATTAGACATATCCACTCGAAAAGTATAAATGTATAATCACCAAGTATCTTAATTTTAAGAAACTAAGAAACACAATCTTCCAGACCTTGCAAGAACGTACACATGCTTCTCTTTTTGTGTTTCTTCAGTAAGATGATAAGCCAAAGTGACAAACTCTTCAGCTTAAAAACAAACTGACTAAACAATTGGTTAAGCTCATGTGTTTCTATTTTTAGCATTAATTTTCTTATCTTAACTTTGAAAATTTTTTTTACTGAATGAGATGAATTAAATTATTCATTATTCAAAATTTTAAAATGTAATCAATTACAGTAATTAATATTATAATCAAAAATCTTCTTCTTTATTAAACCTTAATTATTACAAAATTAATAAATCCATTCATGTTAAACTAAAAATTGTCAAAACTGAAAACTTGCTATATTTTACTACCTATCCAATTTTATGAAATTTTCTGAGTAAATTTAATTGGACAGGTTGCAAAATTTTAACAAATCATTTCCTATTTATCTAATTATTTGATATAGAGTTCCAATATGAACAACAAATGTGTACATTTGTTAGATGTTTACAAAATAAAAAATTTTAGTTTCTGTGTTTAAAAAAAAAAAAATTTCGAGAGATGGACAAAATTTTAAACGTTAATTTTATTATTATTATTATTATTATTATTATTATTATTATTATTATTATTATTATTATTATTATTATTATTTTTATTATTATTATTATTATTATTATTCCATTTTTTGAAATTTTCTAAGTGCACAACTTTTATTTTGGATACTTTTTAATATACCTAGTCATTTGAATTCTGGGCATGCCAAGACCAATTTGTGCATGGCTTAGCCAGAACATTTCGTTGGGATATATATGAACATAACCCCAAAAAGTTGGGTAACAATCAATTCTATATTCTCTAAAAAATATAAAAAAACAATGAATAGTGAAAAAATTACAACATATATTTAATTTTTATCAGATCTAAGATTTTACCCCATTTTTTGATGTGAAAAAAAAATCAGCAATGAGAGATTTTGTTACTTTTGGGATATTATTTAAAGGAAGCATAAACCTAAAACTTTCATATATTAAACATCTAAATACTTTAAATTTTGTTAAGATTGAGACAATCAAAATCGACCATTCAAGCAATTAGGTATACAGAAAACTGCTGTAAATGAAAGCTTTTTTTAACTCCCCACATTATATCTAAGACAAAAATTTCATATAACTTTAATGATTAGTAAAACAAATTAACAAATATTTAATTTCAGCAAATATTAAATTTATCATTGTATACCTACTAACTACAAGATCTATTAAACTTGATAAATTTTCATGAATATTTGTTAAGCAATGTTTATAAAATCTCAGAATAGTAAATTGCATTATGATAAAGAAGGAACTCATTAAGACTTATAACTCTATTAAATTAAAACTTATACTTACTTGGGGTTACTTGGGGGTTGATGAGCATCTGGAAGTTCCATACCTTGCCCATGGTCCTTTTTAAAATCTTATACGAAGATTTATAAATTTTAATATTAAAAATCTTTCAGATTTTTCAAAATAATCTGTCAATAAAATTAAAGAAAAATCTTACAATTATTGTACGTTTCCTCTCTCTCTCTCTCTCTCTCTCTCTCTCTCTCACTCTCTCTCTCTCTCTCTATATATATATATATATATATATATATATATATATATATATATATATATATTATATATATATATTATATATATATATATATATATATAATATAAATATAATAACTATATATATATATATATATATATATATATATATATATATATATATATATATATATATATATATATATATATATATATTATATATATATATATATATATATATATATATATATATATATATATATATATATATAATCTATATATATATATATATATATATATATATATATATATATATATATATATATATATATATATATATATATATATATATATATATATATATATATATATATATATATATCGATACATCATTTATTCATTTATTATAAATAATTACATCTATTAAAAAATTCAAAAATCAATACAACCTTCATTCTAAGTAATATTGATTTTTTAATAAATGTAATTATTTATAATAAATGATAAATGATATATCGATATTATGAACGATATATAATTTATCATTTATTATAAATAATTACATTTATTAAAAAATTCAAAAATCAATACCTTTATAAAAAAGTAAACTTTACTTATATAAACTTTATTATTATAAGATTTTTTTTTTATTTCCCAATGTTTCCAACATGAAATTCGACAATGATTCTAAAAATATAATCCATTTTTACGTACCTTCAGTAGTTTTTTAAATATGTACCTGTTTTAAACCGAAATCTGGCCATATATATATATATATATATATATATATATATATATATATATATATATATATATATATATATATATATATATATATATATATGAGTAAACTGCATAATTTCAATCATAGATTGTAGCTATGTTTTTTACGTTTACCGAAAAGTGTATTAAAATTTGCTATCGGCATAAATCCTTTCGAGAAAACTGAGGTTTGAAAATTTTTAGGTAAATTAATATTTACGCAACGAACATGTATTAACCGACTAAGTAGTAGGTTACTCATCTACTATGCTTCCGAATGTCAATAGCTTAGTTCGCTCGCTGCCATATTGCCTGTCCTTCTACTCTATCGATGTTATATACAGTATCTACAAAAGGGTATTAAACTTCACACTATTCTAAACCGCTAATTCTTTCAAAATTACACGTGGGAAGCTGCATATACGTTTTACGAAAAGTTAATAGCACACTGTGCAGTTAAAAATAATATTCTCCTAATTACTTCATTCATTCATCTAATCATTTTCGTCAAAAAGGGGAAGAATGTTTTATCTTCATAACGAGAATAAAAGATCCAACCATATATCACGTTTTATGTTGTTGAAATACTATCACGATTGATTATGATAACAAAACATCTATACAAACTGTGTTGGCGTAACTTTTGAATGTTAAAAGAGATTGAAACAAGCAATGTGGAGAACATATATATTTTAATTTTGTAGGAACTTAGGGAATCTTATACACGATGCTTTATAAACTATATATATATATATATATATATATATATATATATATATATATATATATATATATATATATATATATATATATATATATATATATATATATATATATATATATATATATATATATATATATATATATATATATATATATATATATATATATATATATATATATATATATATATATATATATATATATATATATATATATATATATATATATATATATTAGTATTTTGCCCATCCGCCTTTGGTCCTGATGACTGACTGCAATCTGTCAGGCATGGATGCAATATTATTTTCAAGTATATGTGGTGTTCTACGCTGTATTTCCCACGATCTAAGGGCATGGTGCAAAAGTTGCCTCCCCGTTCTCTCATCCTCTGGTGTCCATTCTCTGATAATTGATCCCCAGATATTTTCAATAGGATTTAAATCACACCCTCTTGGTGGCCATGGTAAAACATCGAGAATCTGTTCATGTTCTGTAAGCCATTGCTGCACTCTCCTCGCGGTGTGCACTGAACTATTGTCATGAACATAGGGTATTCTATCAGGATCGGGATCAAAATACACCTTCACTGCTGGAAGAAATATTTCATCTAGAATTTCCAGATGCTTATCTGAAGTAAAACGGCCATCTATAGGTGTCATTTCGCCTAGAATGTTGAAATTTATCCATCTCCATACATTGGCGGCTACGTGTCCACT
>SEYY01017842.1:0-13706 GCA_009176605.1 Armadillidium nasatum
ACAACACATGAGGGTAAACAAACCTTGACTGGAGAGGGAGCCATTTTCTCTTTCTTTTGAAACAGAATGACCCGGAAAGGCTCTGTGCAGGGATTGGGAAGATAATTCGAATATAGAGTGCAAGTCTTGGGTAGACAAAATGTATGTTTGAAGACCTATAAAAATACAAACTGTCGGTTCTAGAGACCACACCACCAGTGAAACTCATCCACATTTAAATCATCACAGGAAAATGACATTAAAGTTTCTCTTTAAATACAAAAGGAAATGACTTAGAGGATGGCAAAAGTATTTCAAGGAATGATTCGATTGTTCCAAGTTTTTCGATATGATGAGAATGGTATTTTTGCTTCTGCAGGAACTTATTTGCGAGAGAACGAAAAAATTTTAAATTGCATAAATAATCCAGTTTAAATTTGACCATGGAAATAATGTTTTTTTTTTTTTGCAGAACCACAAAGGTCACACTGTAGTTGTCTTGGGACCTTCTGGGGTTTCAAGCAATAGTTTTTTAAAGTATTATATCATGATCTGACCAAGATATCTATCTATCGATAGACAGACCGAGAAATTGGACAGTTTCAGAGGTGGAAATTTATTAACTGTTAATGTAGACGGATGGCATACTAATATTCCATCTTTTTTTGTGAAAAATTTAATTTGAGTTCGCGTCGCGACCTGATCAATCAAGAAATGAAAGTTCTTTATCTCAACTTTCAACTCGAGCTCCACTGACGTAGATGAAGATGTCTTCCAAGTACAAAATTTCAAATATCTTAAGTACTAAACTCACAATGTCGTTTAAATACCAATAAAAAACCACTTACAATTACTGCCTTGAAAAACTACTCCCTAATAATTGGTCACGAAAGACAAAGACAAACATGAAAGGTCTAGATGGAGAAATTCTGAATCAGGAAACTCTTAATTCACACTACTTCCAAGGAACACAGTCCCATCATATAAGGTTGCTAAAATTCTCCATACCAAGGAAGCTTAATTTTTTATTTATTTTTTGAACACTCATTGAGTGTAATAATAAATAAGTAGCTAATCAGATGTGAATCTAAAAGAAGAAAAAGCAGAAGACAAATTGTGATGGTTAAAATGACTTCCCCCAAAAATCTAATTCTATTTAGGAATTCTAAACTCAATCAATTCTCGGGTATTGTATGTCAGGGAAACTTCTTTCCAAAATTGGATCTTTCACACTTGAAGGATAGGTTCAACAATGGTAGTACACAATATTGAGAATGAATCCCCTTGTAAAAAATGTTGCTATTAATTTAAGAATAAAATTTGATGCAGGGCGCAGAATAAGATTTGAACCAGACAAAATGTTCTACCCCACCATCCACCCCCCAATGAAAAAGGAGAACATGGCTCTGATTGAATAATGAAGTTAAATAGTTTGTCAGCATTATTCGAGTTACTGAAATCTAAAGATTATTTTTCTCTTCTTTCGTAATGGTAGTTAAAAAAATATTGGGATAAGCATCCACATGAATAACTCACAAAGATATATTTTAGCATATTGGAGATGGAGAGTATGTATAATATACCTTTTGGAGGATAATAGAAACATTTTTCTTGCGATAAGAAGAATATAATTTAAATGCATATGTACATAGAGAGGAAAAGCATTTAGTAAGGCCTTCTGGGCAGGTCTAAGGTCAGGACAGGGCTATCTATATAAACTAAAAGAGGTTGACCTAAAAAGGAAGACGCAATGTGGGACTAAAAAAAACATCTCACTCAATAGATAAAAAGAACGACTGTAACATCTTTAATTAAACCTTCCCCAAAATAGTTTTAACTTAAATTTCTTACAAAACTAAATAAAAAAATAAATACCTAAAAACAATTTGTTTAAATCAAAACCATTTTGAGCGAGGAACATCATACTGACAGTGTCATAGCGGTAGTTACCTTCTTCATTCCCTGCTAAGAAGAAGCAGAAAGTGGCATTCAGGAACCTGATAAAACAAAATGGAGAATGTCATTTCCATATTAAATGGTGGATAAATTATAATAAAGTAGGTCAGATTTTTTTACATTTTCTTGAAAGCAATTTCAATCCAAATTTATAAAGTAAAAAAAAAAATAAAAAAAAAAATCCTTTTAATTTGATATCAAAATTGTTATCAATCTAAACCCTCATTTTGTGTATGTAATTCAATATATTACCTTTTATTAATATAAACTTACGAGAGAGTTATAAACACAAATAGTATGTCATTGCTAATTATATGAATTTTCAAATAATTTATAGAATATACATTCAACATCTGAATCTTTATAATTATGGCATTTAGTTTATAGGACACACACACACACACCTACCTTTTCTTTTTTACCAATAAGAATTATATATCCAACAACTTCCAAGATAATAATATAGTTATTTTCTAATTTAGCCCTAAATGAATAGCGCATCCTCTTAAAATTTTTAAATGGGTCTTCCTTTTTCCACCAAAAGCCCTTTAAGTAATTTAAGCGAAGAACCTGATAATTACGTATAAATCTGATACAAGTCTTAGAACAATTTTATCAACCCATATTTTCCAATTCTGATTACATAGAAAAATTGGATTAACCAAAATGTCTTTTGCTTTGTGGATATAAAAACTTTTATCTATTTAATCAAGAGAGTATTGATTAATTAATACAGTTTACAGTTAATCTAAAAAAAATACACTCACTTATTACTGGTTTTACAGTAACGGAATAAAGACAATCCTATTTTGTGACTTCATATTCATTCACTCTCTTCATTGCCTTTTGATATCTCAAAGAAGATATACAAAAATAAATCTTAATCTTCCCTGAATATCCTACAGCACTTGAAGGGTTTTAGGTAGCCATTTTATTAACACTTTTGGGGAATATCCGGTTTTTTCTCACTTCCTAAATCAAACATTAAATCCCTGAAAATCCTACAGCACTTGAAGGTTCTTGAGTTGCCATTTTATTAACACTATTAGGGAATATCTGGCTTTTTCTCACTTCTTAAAGCAAACATTAAATTATATTTTGTATCTCTTTAAATTTACTTTTAAATTCCTAGTTTCAAAATTTTTTTTCCTTTCTTTCTTTCTAGAGTACAATTTTTTAACATGAAAACAAAAAAAAAATTATGTTAAAAGCCAAAAAACGAACCACGCCAGATTTCATTAATCAGCTGATTATATTTTGTCATTACCTATCCATACAAAAATAAATGTTCTACACCAAAGTGTTATGAAGAATTTAATTATTTTATTCAAATATATTTTAATTTTTTTTGTTCTTACACAAAATAATAATAATAATAAAGAAATAAAATTCTCTGTTTCTTACCAATGATATGCTTATACCATGTTTCAGAATTTCTCAACCCTTTTTTTTAAATTATTTAATTAAGTTAGCTTTTCACTTTCACTCATATAATTGTCATTCGATTCGAGTTTATCTTTTTCAAGATTTAAATATTCAATGAGCTCATTTTATCATTTATTAAATCCTCTTCCCATTCTAATGACGACCAAAAAAATTTATGATTACGGTACTTGGGAAAAGTTCTCTTTGCTAAACAGATATAAGTACCCAATCGTAATTAATAAACCACACTGCTGAATAAATGTTAAATAATTACCTTTGAGATGGTGTATCAAGTTCATTATTGGACTCTCCTTTACTTCTTCCGAAGCCCATTTAAATCAAGCTCAAAACTAATAAAATCTCCTTCTTTCAACACAGAATTTATGTTTTCTAAGACTTGGAGGTAAAGGAGTGATGAATTTGTCGACAAAGTGGAGAAGATCTAAAATCATGTTATGTCCAACCAATGGTTTGTTCGACTCTAAAATTGCTTTCACTACATCACCAAAACCTAACTGTAGGAGGAAGTAATTCGTATAACTTAAATTTACACGTAAATAAATCTTTAAAAAAAATGGTTTATAGACAAACATACTTAAGATCTTCAATTACTTTGAATGAAAATTATATTTTTTCCAAGCTTTTAGGAGTATTAATTAAAAATAAAAAATAAAATGGAAATTTTTGTAACGTAATTATCAATTATTAACCTCTCTCTCTCTCTCTCTCTCTACAATAAGTTTCATCCTAGAGCTTAATAGAGTCACATCATCTGACAACTGAATAAGATGAAAATTACACACACAAAAATTATTCATTTTAGTTATGAAAAATACATAGATGTCAGTTTCAGCTGTGATAGAAATAAGAGTCAAGTGAGTCAGTGTGATTGAAGGATATGAAACAAAAAGTCAACCTTGAAGGACAAGGTATTACAAAGGCTCACTTCCAAAGGTTCTCAATTAACATTCATGACACTATGAATCAACTTCCAAGTTTAAAAAGCAAAAGAGGCAACCTACTTGATTACTAAACTCTTCTTCCCATGATGTGTCTAAATATTTACACTTTTCTTCTTCAGAAGTGAAATGAAGGGCTTGAACATTCCATTCAATCCCACCCACTGACTGGAAAAGACTCGTGGGAAAAAGAGAAGCAACATTATTCCTTAAGAAGCCATTCATATTCTTGCCCTCAAATATTACAGGCTCTCCTCCCTCCTTCATCGAGTCTTTCACCTTCTGTAGAGATGATTCGGCAAAATCTTTTATTTGTTGGTCTTTTAACTGAAATAAAATAAATTAAAAATATAAGTTCTTAGTCAATAAAGGCATTAAGGATGATGTAAAACCTCTCAATGACAGAAGAAAACCTCCTGTTAAAATCGCTTCCAAATATTCAGTACCCTTTATAAGGTACAGTATTTTTCCGTCAGAAAATGAAGGGGAGTAAGTATGAAGCTTGGGGACATTTAATTATATTTTTAAAAAGAAATATGAAGTACAACACATGAGGGTAAACAAACCTTGACTGGAGAGGGAGCCATTTTCTCTTTCTTTTGAAACAGAATGACCCGGAAAGGCTCTGTGCAGGGATTGGGAAGATAATTCGAATATACAGTGCAAGTCTTGGGTAGACAAAATGTATGTTTGAAGACCTATAAAAATACAAACTGTCGGTTCTAGAGACCACACCACCAGTGAAACTCATCCACATTTAAATCATCACAGGAAAATGACATTAAAGTTTCTCTTTAAATACAAAAGGAAATGACTTAGAGGATGGCAAAAGTATTTCAAGGAATGATTCGATTGTTCCAAGTTTTTCGATATGATGAGAATGGTATTTTTGCTTCTGCAGGAACTTATTTGCGAGAACGAAAAAATTTTAAATTGCATAAATAATCCAGTTTAAATTTGACCATGGAAATAATGATTTTATTTATTTATTTTTTTTTTGCAGAACCACAAAGGTCAGACTGTAGTTGTCTTGGGAATTTCTGGGGTTTCAAGCAAGAGTCTTTTAAAGTATTAGATCATGATCTGACCAAGATATCTATCTGTCGATAGACAGACCGAGAAATTGGACAGTATCAGAGGTGGAAATTTATTAACTGTTAATGTAGACGGATGGCATACTAATATTCAATCTTTTTTTGTGAAAAATATAATTTCAGTTCGCGTTGTGACCTGATCAATCAAGAAATGAAAGTTTTTTATCTCAACTTTCAACTCGAGCTCCACTGACGTACCTGAAGAAGTCATCCAAGTACAAAATTTCAAATATCTTAAGTACTAAACTCACAATGTCGTTTAAATACCAATAAAAAACCACTTACAATTACTGCCTTGAAAAACTACTCCCAAATAATTGGTCACGAAAGACAAAGACAAACATGAAAAGTCTGGATGGAGAAATTCTGATTCAGGAAACTCTTAATTCACACTACTTCCAAGGAACACAGTCCCATCATATAAGGTTGTAAAAATTCTCCATACCAAGGAAGCTCAATTATTTATTTATTTTTTGAACACTCATTGAGTGTTATAATAAATAAGTAGCTAATCAGATGTGAATCTAAAAGAAGAAAAAGCAGAAGACAAATTGTGATGGTTAAAATGACTTCCCCCAAAAATCTAATTCTATTTAGGAATTCTAAACTCAATCAATTCTCGGGTATTGTATGTCAGGGAAACTTCTTTCCAAAATTGGATCTTTCACACTTGAAGGATAGGTTCAACAATGGTAGTACACAATATTGAGAATGAATCCCCTTGTAAAAAATGTTGCTATTAATTTAAGAATAAAATTTGATGCAGGGCGCAGAATAAGATTTGAACCAGACAAAATGTTCTACCCCACCATCCACCCCCCAATGAAAAAGGAGAACATGGCTCTGATTGAATAATGAAGTTAAATAGTTTGTCAGCATTATTCGAGTTACTGAAATCTAAAGATTATTTTTCTCTTCTTTCGTATATGGTAGTTAAAAAAATATTGGGATAAGCATCCACATGAATAACTCACAAAGAGATATTTTAGCATATTGGAGATGGAGAGTATGTATAATATACCTTTTGGAGGATAATATAAAGATTTTTCTTGCGATAAGAATATAATCTAAAGGCATATGTACATAGAGAGGAAAAGCATTTAGTAAGGCCTTCTGGGCAGGTCTAAGGTCAGGACAGGGCTATCTATATATATAAACTAAAAGAGGTTGACCTACAAAGGAATACGCAATGTGGGACTAAAAAAAACATCTCACTCAATAGATAAAAAGAACGATTGTGACATCGGTTGCATGCATTAAACCTTTCCCAAAATAGTTTTAACTTAAATTTCTTACAAAACTAAATAAAAAAATAAGTACCTAAAAACAATTTGTTTAAATCAAAACCATTTTGAGCGAGGAACATCATACTGACAGTGTCATAGCGGTAGTTCCCTTCTTCATTCCCTGCTAAGAAGAAGCAGAAAGTGGCATTCAGGAACCTGATAAAACAAAATGGAGAATGTCATTCTATGTAAAATGGTGGATAAAATATAATAAAGTAGGTCAGAATTTTTTTACATTTTCTTGAAAGCAATTTCAATCCAAATTTATAAATTTAAAAAAAAAAAAAAAAAATTTTTCCTTTTAATTTGATATCAAAATTGTTATCAATCTAAACCCTCATTTTATTTATGCAATTCAATACACTGACTTTTATTAGTATAAACTTACGAGAGAGTTATAAACACAAATAGTATGTCATTGCTAATTATATGAATTTTCAAATTATTTATAGATAGAATATACTCTCAACATCTGAATCTTTTTCATTATGGCATTTAGTTTATAGGACACACACACACACACGTACCTTTTCTTTTTTACCAATAAGAATTATATATCCAGCAACTGTACACTGTATTTAACATTCGTTTATAAATCTTAAAATAAAAACACTACACAAGACACATCAAAATTTTCAAATCTAAGTATTAAAAAGGAAGGTTCTTATGAAATAAGGATAGATTTTTTAAAAAAAATATACACAAGTGATAAATAAAAAATAAAAAAAATTAGTGAAAAAAATTTCAGAAAATTAGATTATAATTGACTAATATTACAACAAGTTTATTTTTATGCGATGTACGAGGCAACATAATAAATCACTAAAAAATTAATTACAGAAAACCATGTTACTTTAGCCCTAAATGAATAGCGCATCCTCTTAAAATTTTTAAATGGGTCTTCCTTCTTCCACAGAAGACCTGTAAGTAGTTTAAGCGAAGCACCTGATAATTACGTATAAATCTGACATGAGTTTTAGTACAATTTTATCAACCCATATTCTCCAATTCTGATTACATAGAAAAATTGGATTAACCAAAATGTCTTGTGCTTTGTGGATATAAAAACCATTTTATCTAATTTAATCAACACAGTATTGATTAATAAACACAGTTTACAGTTAATCTAAAAAAATATATACTAACTTATTACTGGTTTTACAGTAACGGAATAAAGACAATCCTATTTGTGTGACTTTATATTCACTCACTCTCTTCATTGCCTTTTGATATCTCAAAGAAGATATAAAAAAATAAATCTTAATCTTCCCTAATATCCTACAGCACTTGAAGGGTTTTAGGTAGCCATTTTATTAACACTTTTGGGGAATATCTAGCTTTTTCTCACTTCCTAAATCAAATATTAAATCCCTGAAAATCCTACAGCACTTGAAGGTTCTTGAGTTGCCATTTTATTAACACTTTTAGGGAATATCTGGCTTTTTCTCACTTCTTAAAGCAAACATTAAATTATATTATGTATCTCTTTAAATTTACTTTTAATTCCTAGTTTCGCTATTCTATTTTTCTTTCTTTCTAGAGTACAATTTTTTAACATGAAAGAAAAAAAAAATTATGTTAAAAACCAAAAAAATGAACCATCCAGACTTCATTAGTCAGCTGATTATATTTTGTCATTACCTATCCATACAAAAATAAATGTTCTACACCAAAGTGTTATGAAGAATTTAATTATTTTATTCAAATATATTTTAATTTTTTTGTTCTTACACAAAAATAATAATAATAAAGAAATAAAATTCTCTGTTTCTTACCAATGATATGCTTATACCATGTTTCAGAATTTCTCAACCCTTTTTTTTAAATTATTTAATTAAGTTAGCTTTTCACTTTCACTCATATAATTGTCATTCGATTCGAGTTTATCTTTTTCAAGATTTAAATATTCAATGAGCTCATTTTATCATTTATTAAATCCTCTTCCCATTCTAATGACGACCAAAAAAATTTATGATTACGGTACTTGGGAAAAGTTCTCTTTGCTAAACAGATATAAGTACCCAATCGTAATTAATAAACCACACTGCTGAATAAATGTTAAATAATTACCTTTGAGATGGTGTATCAAGTTCATTATTGGACTCTCCTTTACTTCTTCCGAAGCCCATTTAAATCAAGCTCAAAACTAATAAAATCTCCTTCTTTCAACACAGAATTTATGTTTTCTAAGACTTGGAGGTAAAGGAGTGATGAATTTGTCGACAAAGTGGAGAAGATCTAAAATCATGTTATGTCCAACCAATGGTTTGTTCGACTCTAAAATTGCTTTCACTACATCACCAAAACCTAACTGTAGGAGGAAGTAATTCGTATAACTTAAATTTACACGTAAATAAATGGATAGATCTTTAAAAAAAATGGTTTATAGACAAACATACTTAAGATCTTCAATTACTTTGAATGAAAATTATATTTTTTCCAAGCTTTTAGGAGTATTAATTAAAAAAAAAAAATAGATTTTTGTAATGTAATTATCAATTATTAACCTCTCTCTCTCTCTCTCTCTCTACAATAACTTTCATCCTAGAGTTTAATAGAGTCACATCATCTGACAACTGAATAAGATGAAAATTACACACACAAAAATTATTCATTTCAGTTATGAAAAATACATAGATGTCAGTTTCAGCTGTGAAAGAATTAAGAGTCAAGTGAGTCAGTGTGATTGAAGGATATGAAACAAAAAGTCAACCTTGAAGGACAAGGTATTACAAAGGCTCACTTCCAAAGGTTCTCAATTAACATTCATGACACTATGAATCAACTTCCAAGTTTAAAAAGCAAAAGAGGCAACCTACTTGATTACTAAACTCTTCTTCCCATGATGTGTCTAAATATTTACACTTTTCTTCTTCAGAAGTGAAATGAAGGGCTTGAACATTCCATTCAATCCCACCCACTGACTGGAAAAGACTCGTGGGAAAAAGAGAAGCAACATTATTGAATAAAACCTTCCTGAAGAAGCCATTCATATTCTTGCCCTCAAATATTGCAGGTTCTCCTCCCTCCTTCATCGAGTCTTTCACCTTCTGTATAGATGATTCGGCAAAATGTTTGTTGGTCTTTTAACTGAAATAAAATAAATTAAAAATAAAAGTTCTTAGTCAATAAAGGCATTAAGGATGATGTAAAACCTCTCAATGACAGAAGAAAACCTCCTGTTAAAATCGCTTCCAAATATTCAGTACCCTTTATAAGGTACAGGATTTTCCCGTCAGAAAATGAAGGGGAGTAAGTATGAAGCTTGGGGACATTTAATTATATTTTTAAAAAGAAATATGAAGTACAACAGCATGGGGGAAAACAAACCTTGACTGGAGAGGGAGCCATTTTCTCTTTCTTTTGAAACCAAATGACCCGGAAAGGCTTTTCATGGCGCTTTTTTCGGAAGATAATTCGAATATACAGTGCAAGTCTTGGGTAGACAAAATGTATGTTTGAAGACCTATAAAAATACAAACTGTCGGTTCTAGAGACCACACCACCAGTGAAACTCATCCACATTTAAATCATCACAGGAAAATGACATTAAAGTTTCTCTTTAAATACAAAAGGAAATGACTTAGAGGATGGCAAAAAGGAATTTCAGGAAATCCGCGACGGCCGCCGGCCGAGTTCCAAAGTCTCTCAGAGAGGTGATGTGATGGAGGGTTCTGTGTTGTAAGGGAGGGGCATCTCAGAAGGAGGTGTTCTGTTGTGTCTGGTTCTTGCATACATCTTTGACATATTGGGGATAGTGTGTTTTGTATATTGAATCTGTTTGTATGCTTGTAGGTTAGGGTGGTGGCCTGACCTTAATCTGGATAGGGTAATTTGGGTTTTGCGTGGTAATTTTTTTTTTTTTTTTTTTACAAAACGCCATCTCTCACGGGAGGAGCCCTTTTCAAGGAGGGGGCACACACACACATGCACAAAGCTCATTCAAACACACACCACCTAAGCGCACAGCCCTCAGGTGGGCAGACGGAAGCCTTGAAGAGTGGAAGATTAAATGCAGGAGGAAAAATAAATGATCGTAGAGAGTTCCACAGAATAGAGGTGGCTGGAAAGAAGGAGGTACCATAACGGGCTAGCCTGGGATTTCCTACGTCCACACAAAATTGGTGCAAAAGCAGGGCACCCCTTCCTTTTTAATACTTAGATTTGTATCATTGTATGGAAAGGTAATGGCAAAATATAATCAGCTGACTAATGAAGTCTGGATGGTTCATTTTTTTGGTTTTTAACATAATTTTTCTTTTCTTTCATGTTAAAAAATTGTACTCTAGAAAGAAAGAAAAATAGAATAGCGAAACTAGGAATTAAAAGTAAATTTAGAGATACATAATATAATTTAATGTTTGCTTTAAGAAGTTAGAAAAAGCCAGATATTCCCTAAAAGTGTTAATAAAATGGCAACTCAAGAACCTTCAAGTGCTGTAGGATTTTCAGGGATTTAATATTTGATTTAGGAAGTGAGAAAAAGCTAGATATTCCCCAAAAGTGTTAATAAAATGGCTACCTAAAACCCTTCAAGTGCTGTACGATATTCAGGGAACATTACTTTTTATTAATTTTTTTATCTTCTTTGAGGCAATGAAGAGAGTGAGTGAATATAGAGTCACACAAATAGGATTGTCTTTATTCCGTTACTGTAAAACCAGTAATAAGTGGGTATATATTTTTTTTAGATTAACTGTAAATTGTATTAAGTAATCAATACTGTGTTGATTAAATAGATAAAATGGTTTTTATATCCACAAAGCACAAGACATTTTGGTTAATCCAATTTTTCTATGTAATCAGAATTGGAGAATTAGGGTTGATAAAATTGTACTAAAACTCATGTCAGATTTATACGTAATTATCAGGTGCTTCGCTTAAACTACTTACAGGTCTTCTGTGGAAGAAGGAAGACCCATTTAAAAATTTTAAGAGGATGCGCTATTCATTTAGGGCTAAAGTAACATGGTTTTCTGTAATTAATTTTTTAGTGATTTATTATGTTGCCTCGTACATCGCATAAAAATAAACTTGTTGTAATATTAGTCAATTATAATCTAATTTTCTGAAATTTTTTTCACTAATTCTGTTTTTTATTTTTTTATTTATCACTTGTGTATATTTTTTTTAAAAAATCTATCCTTATTTCATAAGAACCTTCCTTTTTAATACTTAGATTTGAAAATTTTGATGTGTCTTGTGTAGTGTTTTTATTTTAAGATTTATAAACGAATGTTAAATACAGTGTACAGTTGCTGGATATATAATTCTTATTGGTAAGAACAGGTACGTGTGTGTGTGTGTGTGTGTCCTATAAACTAAATGCCATAATGAAAAAGATTCAGATGTTGAGAGTATATTCTATCTATAAATAATTTGAAAATTCATATAATTAGCAATGACATACTATTTGTGTTTATAACTCTCTCGTAAGTTTATACTAATAAAAGTCAGTGTATTGAATTGCATAAATAAAATGAGGGTTTAGATTGATAACAATTTTGATATCAAATTAAAAGGAAAAATTTTTTTTTTTTTTTTTAAATTTATAAATTTGGATTGAAATTGCTTTCAAGAAAATGTAAAAAAATTCTGACCTACTTTATTATATTTTATCCACCATTTTACATAGAATGACATTCTCCATTTTGTTTTATCAGGTTCCTGAATGCCACTTTCTGCTTCTTCTTAGCAGGGAATGAAGAAGGGAACTACCGCTATGACACTGTCAGTATGATGTTCCTCGCTCAAAATGGTTTTGATTTAAACAAATTGTTTTTAGGTACTTATTTTTTTATTTAGTTTTGTAAGAAATTTAAGTTAAAACTATTTTGGGAAAGGTTTAATGCATGCAACCGATGTCACAATCGTTCTTTTTATCTATTGAGTGAGATGTTTTTTTTAGTCCCACATTGCGTATTCCTTTGTAGGTCAACCTCTTTTAGTTTATAGATAGCCCTGTCCTGACCTTAGACCTGCCCAGAAGGCCTTACTAAATGCTTTTCCTCTCTATGTACATATGCCTTTAGATTATATTCTTATCGCAAGAAAAATCTTTATATTATCCTCCAAAAGGTATATTATACATACTCTCCATCTCCAATATGCTAAAATATCTCTTTGTGAGTTATTCATGTGGATGCTTATCCCAATATTTTTTTAACTACCATTACGAAAGAAGAGAAAAATAATCTTTAGATTTCAGTAACTCGAATAATGCTGACAAACTATTTAACTTCATTATTCAATCAGAGCCATGTTCTCCTTTTTCATTGGGGGGTGGATGGTGGGGTAGAACATTTTGTCTGGTTCAAATCTTATTCTGCGCCCTGCATCAAATTTTATTCTTAAATTAATAGCAACATTTTTTACAAGGGGATTCATTCTCAATATTGTGTACTACCATTGTTGAACCTATCCTTCAAGTGTGAAAGATCCAATTTTGGAAAGAAGTTTCCCTGACATACAATACCCGAGAATTGATTGAGTTTAGAATTCCTAAATAGAATTAGATTTTTGGGGGAAGTCATTTTAACCATCACAATTTGTCTTCTGCTTTTTCTTCTTTTAGATTCACATCTGATTAGCTACTTATTTATTATAACACTCAATGAGTGTTCAAAAAATAAATAAATAATTGAGCTTCCTTGGTATGGAGAATTTTTACAACCTTATATGATGGGACTGTGTTCCTTGGAAGTAGTGTGAATTAAGAGTTTCCTGAATCAGAATTTCTCCATCCAGACTTTTCATGTTTGTCTTTGTCTTTCGTGACCAATTATTTGGGAGTAGTTTTTCAAGGCAGTAATTGTAAGTGGTTTTTTATTGGTATTTAAACGACATTGTGAGTTTAGTACTTAAGATATTTGAAATTTTGTACTTGGATGACTTCTTCAGGTACGTCAGTGGAGCTCGAGTTGAAAGTTGAGATAAAAAACTTTCATTTCTTGATTGATCAGGTCACAACGCGAACTGAAATTATATTTTTCACAAAAAAAGATTGA
>SEYY01017843.1:0-13950 GCA_009176605.1 Armadillidium nasatum
TATATTATATATATATATATATATATATATATATATATATATATATATATATATATATATATATATATATATATATATATATATATATCGTCCCTGATCATCAATAGGTCTGGAAAGGAATGCTCTAATGGTGATCATCTTTTTCTTTACTTTAATAATTTTCTTCTGCAATTCGGAATTTTGGTAAATCTTTAGCTGTAGGGCTGGACATATCAAAAACTTTCGATAGAGTCTAGCACAAACCTTTGATTTCCAAGTTTCCCTCTTTCGGTATCTATCCTTCACTCTTTAACCTTCTTTGCGATCTCTTTTCCAGTCGTTCTATTGCAGCAGCAGTAGACGACCATCGTTCTTCCTCTAAATCTATTAATAGGGGTGTTCCTCAGAGTTCTGTTCTATCCCCAACTCTTTTTTCTATTTTTCAACAATGATCTTCGTTCCATAACTTCTTTACCAATCCATTCTTATTCTGACGATTCCTCCCTTTACTATTCCTTTCATCTTGAAAGGCGCCCTACACAACCGCAGTTAGCTCATGCTAGGAATGTTGCCTTGGAGCAGCTGACCTCTCATCTTTCTCGTATTTCCAATTGAGCCAGAGAAAACATAGTTGTTTTCAATGCCTCAAAAACTCAATTCTTTCACCTATCTACTAGGTGATATTTTCCACACAACTATAATATCTTCTTCGAAAACACTCAACTCCAACCTTCTATCCTCAATACTTTTGAGGTTTCCTTTTCTAGGATCTTTCTTGGAATGATCACATTATATCTCTTTCTATACCAGCTTCGCAACTTTTTTGCACGATTCCAGATGCTCGATCTGAAAGGAGTGTCGTCCGTCCTTGTTATATGGAACACGCGTCGCATTTCTAGGGTTCTTCTACTCACGTAAGTCGTCTTGAAAAGGTGGAAACTAAATCTTTTCGTCTCATCAATTCTCCTACTTTAAATAACTTTCAAATCTCTTTCTGCCCGTAGAACCGTTGCATCACTCTCCTTATACTATCGCTATTACAATGAACATTGCTATTGTGAACTTATTAGTCGTATACCTCCTTCCTTGTGAAGAGCTCCCCCTATGTTTCTTTCCACGCAATCTCATTCTTTCGCTGTCAGGTCTCTGACCCCAGATTTTACCTCTATGCTTAATCTTTAAAACCTACAACTTAATTTCCTCACTTTTTTCGGTTCAAGCTCAAATGGGGGAACTCTCTCTGAAAAAAAAGGAAAATAATATATATATATATATATATATATATATATATATATATATATATATATATATATATATATATATATATATATATTTAATTTTTATATTTAAGTACACTCCATGTAGCCTCTATATTTTG
This sequence comes from Armadillidium nasatum, assembly GCA_009176605.1. Lineage (NCBI taxonomy): Eukaryota > Metazoa > Arthropoda > Malacostraca > Isopoda > Armadillidiidae > Armadillidium > Armadillidium nasatum. The sequence continues at coordinate 1,358 of SEYY01017843.1, forward strand.
GGAGTAAGCTCCAGTTTAAGGATCCACAAAATTTTTACTGTGGTTCAAAGTAAGATGTTTAAAAAAATGTTTTTTTACGACAATTGATGAACTAAAAAACTAAAATTGGGTGTTATACCCAGCATATGTCTACGGGGGCCAGAGCCCCCCGTACCCCCCGACCCGTGAGTGATGATGATATTTTCGACTACTTTTCCTTTTCTACGATTTCGGGTATTTTCCATTTTTTTTGAGAGAGAAAGTTCCCCCATTTGAGCTTGTGACCTTTTTTCAATATTTTTTTAGTAAAATCTTTGCTGATTCCAAATATATAAAAAGTTTTTCATAATTACGAGCGGTTCCTGAAAAAAAGAATTATATATATATATATATATATATATATATATATATATATATATATATATATATATATATATATATATATATATATATATATATATATATATATATATATATATGTAATCATAAAAATAAACTAAATTAAAAATTTGCGATATCCTTTAATATCGTTATGAATAATTTTCCTTGTTATTCAAGAACAACATGTATACTTTTACTAATAACCTAATATTTTAAGAAGAACTATACGGCAAAAAACCATTCTTAGTTTATCCTTATTATATATATATATATATATATATATATATATATATATATATATATATATATATATATATATATATATATATATATATATATATATATATGTGTGTGTGTGTGTGTGTGTGTGTGTAACTATATCGTTTCCAAATATTATCCTAACCTAAAATACTGTTATATTCACACTTTGATCAATGGGCGTACCTAAAGATTCTTGTTGTAAGGCGATTGGCTAAAAATTTAATGTTAAAATTAGACCCATGTTACTCTGAAAAATGACCGACCCAAGCACAGTCGATTACTTCTGTCCACGATAGTACATTGCCACTATAATAAACCGTGGAATTCAATTTTGTATAATTTCACCAACTGCTGGTGAGGATTCAAACTAGTTCCTCTTAGATGGTAGACAATCATGCTAACCACTACACCACTGATGGTGCAAAAAGGAATCCGTCGGAACTGCTCCTGACATATCGCCTAGATAAACAGCTCCTAAGGAATCCTCCGACCACACTTGTTCGTAGGGTTAGGAGGTCAAAGTTCTATCCTCGAAATTGCAGGTTCATTTGTTATTATGTACATTGCCACTATAATAAACAACTATAATCAGTGGTGTAGTGGTTAGCATGATTGTCTACCATCTAAGAGGCACTAGTTCGAATCCTCCCTAGCAGTTGGTGAAATTATACAAAATTGAATTCCACGGTTTATTATAGTGGCAATGTACATAATAACAAATGAACCTGCGATTTCGAGGATAGAACTTTGACCTCCTAACCCTACGCCCAAGTGTGGTCGGAGGATTCCTTAGGAGCTGTTTACCTAGGCGATATGTCAGGAGCAGTTCCGACGGATTCCTTTTTGCACCATCAGTGGTGTAGTGGTTAGCATGATTGTCCACCATCTAAGAGGGCCTAGTTCGAATCCCCACCAGAAGTAGGTGAAATTATATATATATATATATATATATATATATATATATATATATATATATATATATATATATATACATATATATGTATATTAATACTCAGCACAATATCCCACATAATGCAGAGTAGTGTCGGCTGCAGAAAGTATTCATATTCCTGCAACCGTACGTGGGATGGGAGAAATTCTGGTCAAGAGGGTTCTCATCCTCTAGAACCATAAGAATGATGGTTGTCGGCTTGCTGGACCTGTCACAATCCATGCGAGACTGGTAATTAGTGATATATATATATATATATATATATATATATATATATATATATATATATATATATATATATATATATATATATATATATATATACATATATTTATATATGTATATTTCATCTAAAGCTTCATCATAAAAACATAACATTTTCGATTAAGCTTAAATTAATTACTTAAATAAACTGATTCTTTCGTTACCAATTTTTTAACAAATATTAGCTTGCATTTTTAATGGAATTTTTTCACTGCAAATCATACTTAGCAAGTGCTAAAGAAGATGTTTGCTGTACTAAAATTTCATCATTAACTTTGTCTTTGTATGCACCATATGTTCCACATGAAAAGAAAATAATAAATGAGGGGAAGTTAAACTAGATTCAGATTGGCTAAATCTTCAAATGACAATCCCATCATCGTAATTTTTTTTGAAAAATGAATATGTGTATATATAATTAGAACTATCTTCTGCTGACGACTGTACTATCGTGGACAGAAATAATGCACCATGGCTTGTGTCGATCATTTTTCAAAGTAACATTTTAAGATAAAATTTTCATCGAATTGTCTTTCAACAAGATTCTTTAGCTACGCCCACTGACCACAATGTGTAACTGTACAGTATTTAAGGTTAGTGTAATATTTGGAAATGATATAGTTATACACAAACATATGCATATATATATATATATATATATATATATATATATATATATATATATATATATATATATATATAATATAAATATAACAAAAAGGCCTTTGCCGTATTACTTCTTTTAAATGAAGAAATGTATAAATAATTTTGTATATCAATAAACTACAGTGATTCTATATATTATCATATCGACAAATTCTATAACGAGGTCTTGATTAATAGGAAATTAAATGTATATATATATATATATATATATATATATATATATATATATATATATATATATATATATATATATATATAGGTCCATAATAAAATTGAATGGGTATCGATATAATTATCGATACCCAGATACTTTATAGATATTTTTTTTCTATTAAAATATTGAAATTAAAAAAAAAAATTCTGATACGAGTCATAGAAACGAGTTTCAAGGTCGTTCGACACGTATTGCTTGAAAAGCCTTTTTCTCAGAAATCGTTTGGAATTATGAAAAACTGATTTCAGATTTATAATCTGCAAACATGTTACTAAAGAATACTTTTTTTTTTTTTTTTTTAATTCTTTTTAAAAAATTTCACCCCCAAAAGTTGAGGTTGTTGTCCTATTCTACCCTTTTGGAATATATTGATTGGTCATATCTCAGTAAATATTTTTAATAATGAAAAACAAATTACATACTTGGAATCAGGAAAATATTTTATAAAAATATTGCAAATTTTTTTTAAAAAAATGATAAAATAATTTTTTCCTTTGAGGGTGCCATATTCCGCTAGATTCAAGGGTTGGAGATGTATCACTTTAAAAGTTTTTTTCTCAGGAACCTTTTGAAATTCTGAAAGTCTCTTACATATTTGGAATCCACAAAAATTTTCTTTAAAAAATTGAAAAAAAAGTGGAGGAAATTATTTACCCCCAAAAGTAGGTGAATTAAGTTGGAGTTCCCCTTAAAGGGGCATAAGTCATGCATAGTATAAAAAATAGAAGAAGGAAAAGCATTCCAGACTTTAATAGTACAATACATGTAAGATTAAGCATAGAGGTTAGGTCTGGGGTAAGAGAATCGGACAGCGACAGGATGAGATTGTGTGAGAGCTCTTCTCAAGGAAGGAGGTATACGACTAGTAAGCTCACAAAAGCAATTAATGTTCATTGTAATAGGGATATTATAAAGAGAGTGATGCATTGGTTCAACGGGAAGAAAGAGATTTGATAGAGTTATTATGAGTAGAAAATTTGATGAGACGAAAAGATTTAGATTCCACCTTTTCAAGAATAGCTGCGTGAGTGGAAGTAGCACCCCAGATATGCTACGCGTATTCCATATAACCATATAACAAGAACGGATGACGCTGCAATATAGATCGAGCAGCTGGAGTGGTATAAAAAAAATTCCGAAGACGCCCCAGATCATGTAACTTCTCAGAAGCTGATATAGAGAGAGAGATAATGTGATCCTTTCATGAAAGATCACGAGAAAAGGAAACTTAAAAAATATTGAGGATAGGGGGAAGTTGTAGTTGAGTGTTTTCGAAGAAATTATAGTTGTGTGGAAGATGTTGTCGAGTAGATAGGTGAAAGAACTGAGTTTTTAAGCATTGAACATTACCATGTTTTCTATTTACAAACTGGATATACGACAAAGATGAGAGGTCAGCTGCTCCAAGGCAACCCTCATACCATGAGCTAACTACGGTTTTGTAGGGAGCTTTTCAAGATGAAAGAAATAGTGAAGGGTGGAATCGTCAGCATAAGAGTTAATTGGGGAAGAATTTATGGAAAGAATATCATTGATGAAAAATTGAAAAAGAGTTGGGGATAGAACAGAAACATGACAAATATCACTATTGATAGATTTAAATTAAGAACGATTGTCGTCAACAAAAGCTGGAATTGAACGACTGGAAAGGAGATCAGAGAGAAGGTTGTAGAGAGAAGGATCGATACCGAAAGAGGGAAGCTCAGAAATTAAAGCTTTGTGCTAGACTCTATCAAAAGCTTTTGATATACTAAACGCCACAGCTAAAGATTTACCGAAATTCCGAATTGCAGAAGACCAAAAATCAGAGAGATGAGAAAGATGATCACTAGTAAAGTATTCGTTTCCGAATATATATATATATATATATATATATATATATATATATATATATATATATATATATATATATATATATATATATATATATATATATATATATATATATATATATATATATATATATATATATATACATATATAAATATATTAAAAATACTTTTAAGAGAACTAAACAACTCGCTCTCTATTATTAATAATAACCACAAAACTACTAAATAAAACAATAAAAATAATAAAAAGTTAAAATTAAGGGGAATTAACTAAGTGGTATAACCAGAAATAGAAGAAAAGGAATAAAAATTTAAAACGCACTATATTTCGGGAAACTACACCCCCCCCCTTCTGATGCGATCAGGTTAAAAGAAAAGTTAAGACAGGAACGCAAAGAGCCTTGGTGCTAGCTTATAAAGAGGCAACGAATCGACAAACAAATGAACAAACAGAAGGAAAAGGCGCAGGCGCATAAATAATAAAAACACATAAACGAACTGACACAAATGAAAACAAACAAACGAAGATACACATCCTCTAACATACATATATCCACACAAACTTTTATATACATACAAATACACACAAGCACACATATATACATACATACACATACCCATATACATGATCATGCATACATATACACATACATACATGCATAAAAACAAAAACAAAAATCAAAACAAAAGCTTTTGTTTGCTTGTTTTTATTTTTGTTTTTGTTTTTATTTTTGTTTTCTTTTATTTTTTGCTTTTTAACCTCTTTTATTTGTGTGTATATGTATGTAGAAGTATGTATGTATATGTGTGTATGTCCATGTATGTGCATATGTATGTTAATATGTATATGTCCATGTATGTGCATATGTATGTTAACATGTTATGTATGTGTATGCATGTATGAATGTATGTATGTGTAAATGTTTATATATATATATATATATATATATATATATATATATATATATATATATATATATATATATATATATATATATATATGTATATAAGTAGTATATAAATCCCGGGTGCGACAACATTCCTCTAAATTTGTGAACATTCATGCATATCCTTCATTTCCCCTCGCTTCAAAATTCATTTATTTAAAAATTTTGTAAAGTTATCCTTTTAAAATAAAGGAGCAGATCGTTTTCTTTAATTTTTTTAAGAATCGAATGATAGTTAAAAAACTGACGAGGGGAAAATAAAAAACTCATGGACTCTAACCACTAGGCCACGAGGTATCTCGTAGAATCTTCAACATAAATTTATTTATATATATTAATAAGGATTTTTAAAGTAGTAGAGTTTGCATTATTATTATAATTAGAGATTATGAAAGGTTTTCGCCTATATTTATTATATAAAATATATATATAAAATAAAGGCAATATTTGAATTTACATCATAGCTTCTCGAGTAAAGTACGGAATGTTCTAGAAACTTTACGAAGGTATAAAATTAATGAGAAATTTGTATACAATACAAGTTTTAATTGAAGTCCTTCGAGTGATCTCGTAGCCTAGTGGTTATCGTTCTTGCCTTGAGTTTGAGAGGTCGTTAGTTCAAGTCTTATTGATTTTTTAAAAATTTTCATCTGAAAATTTTTGTTGTTCAGTACAAGCTCTGAATTAATTTACTCAGTTTACCACGTAGGGTAGTGGTAAGAGTCTTTGCCTCAGACGCAAAGTAAGCTAGTTTGAATCTAGTTGATGTTTTATAAAGTCTTACAAGAAAGCAAAAATGTAGAACTCGGTGAGTTTTTTTAATAAATTATTTTTTTATTATAATAAATATAGAAATCTACAATGAATAAAAATAAAAAGAAAGTCACCTTTTCACAAAATAATAATATTTTTGAGATAGATAATTATGATAGAACAAATGATGAGTTAACTTCCATAATTTTAGATAAGGAACGATTTTCAAGAAGAATAAAAGATTTAGAAGAAATATTAGTACCTATTTTAAAATCAAAGCTTAAAGTTGGAAAAGACGAAAATCCTAAATTGACTTATAATAAAAAAATCTATAATAAAATGACAAGACCTGAGAAAGACGAAAATCCTAAATTGACTTATAATAAAAAAATCTATAATAAAATGACAAGATCTGAGAAAGACGAAAATCCTAAATTGACATATAATAAAAATTTCTCTAAAAAAATGACAAATTGCAGAATCTGTTTTACAAATATTAAAAATTTTTAAAATTCATGAAAGAAGTAATAAACATAAAAGAAATACAAATAAATCACTACTTAGTATAAATTTTTTTGGTGAATCAAATGGTGAGAGGAAACGTAAATTGTGTGCAATATGCAATAAAAGTGTTCTGAATCTCAAAATTCATGACAAAGGCATTAAACATCAAAGAAATTTAATGAGTTGTGATTACAAAAACTGTCGAGACGGATTAAATGGAAATTTTAAAGCCTATTGTTATACCAATATAAAAATTGTTGATCCGAGAATATTCATTAAAAATATGATAAGCACAATAGAAAGTAAAATTAAAGAACAAAATTGGAAAAATTTAAAACTAAGTCTTTCTCTTCACGTTGAATTTTATAAAGATCTACCTGATGGAAGACAACAAATAATAAATAATTGGTTTAACAGTGGATCTATGAGAAGCATAACTAATATGACTCAAATAAACGAAATTTTACTTGAAATGATTGGTAAGATTGAAGAAAAAATCTGCAAATTTACTAAGGAAGGATCAGGATGGATAATCAATAAACTTCTAGATTTTGAAATAAAATTAGCAAAATATAAACCATTAAGAGCCTTCATCTTATATAGAAACTCCAGTTAAATATAAAAATTCTAAATTTGGGTTGATCAATATTCAAAATAAAAATGACAATGAGTGCTTTAAATGGTGCATCGCAAGATCTGATTGTTTAGATGGAGAAATAAATCCTCATAGATTATCAACAAAAGTAAGAAAAGCATCTAAAAATTATAATTGGAAAGGAATAGAATTCCCAGTGCAAATAAAAAATATTTATAAATTTGAAAATCAAAACGATGTATCTGTGAATGTATATGGACTGGATGAAAAAGAAATATTATATCCATTAAGAATTACTAAAATTTTGAAAAAACTAAACATGTTGATCTACTTTTGATATCAAATGATAAAAATACGCATTATTTACTGATGAAACACTTGAGTCCATTCATTGATAAAAAGAATAAAGGACAAACTTATCCATGTCGATTCTGTTTACATAGCTTTTATAAAAAAGAATTATTAGATAATCATTTGCCAAATTGCAGTATTCATACACCGGTAAGAATGGAATTATCAGAAGGTCAAGTACAATTTAGACTTCATTATAAACAATTCAGACATCCATTTGTTATATATGCGGATTTTGAAAGCACCTTACAAAAAATACATACGACTCAACCAAATCCTAAAGAATCTTATACGATTAATTTACAGAAACATCGACCAAACAGTTGGTGTTGTTATACGAAATGTGATGTGGATGAATATTCAAAGTTTAAAATATATGAAGGAGAAAATGCATCTAAAACGTTTGTAGAATATTTAATTTCAGAATCAAAAAGAATTTATGAATTATTGAGAATAAACAAACCAATGAATTTAACTCCAGAAGAAAAAATAAATCATGAAAATGCAAACCGCTGTTACGTATGTAAAAGAGAATATACAGAAAACGATTTTAAAGTAAGAGATCATAATCATTTAACGGGAGAATATAGAGGACCTGCTCATAGAAGTTGTAATTTACAAATTCGAGAACCTAAATTTATTCCAATAATAATGCATAACTTATCTAAATATGATGCTCATTTATTTGTCAAAGATTTCGGTTTAGTAGATGGACAATTGAAAGCAATCCCTCAAACGGATGAAACTTATATAAGTTTCAGTCAGTATATAAAAGTGGGTGAAATTACCGTTTCAAAATCGATTAATATGGAGTTGAGATTTATCGATAGTTTCAGATTCATGTCTTCATCTCTAGCTAAATTAGCATCAAATCTAACGGATGAAAATTTAAAGAATTTATCAAAATATTATCAAGATGATCAATTTAAATTATTAAGAAAGAAAGGTGTTTACCCATATGATTGGATGGATGATATATTAAAATTTAATTATGAAAAATTACCTAATAAAGAGAAATTTTATAGTATGTTAAATAATGAAGACATATCAAATGAGGATTACAAACACGCACAGAATATTTGGAAAAAATTTAATTGTAAAACGTTTAGAGATTATCATATGTTATATTTAAAATCAGATACGTTATTACTTAGCGGATGTTTTTGAAAATTTTAGGAACAACTTGTTTAGATACCTATAAATTAGATCCAGCGAGATATTTTACATCACCAGGTTTGTCATGGGATGCATTATTAAAATCAACTAAAGTAAAATTAGATTTACTGACAGATCCGGATATGTTGTTGATGGTTGAGAAAGGAATTAGAGGAGGAATTAGCACGATTACGCATAGATATGCAAAAGCAAATAATCCATATATACAAGAAACTTATGACAAAAATAAACCCGAATAGTTATATAATTTATTTAGATGCTAATAATTTATACGGTTGGGCAATGTCTCAATATCTGCCAATGGGGGGGTTTAAATGGGTGAAGAAAGTACAGGACATAGACGTTTTGGATATCAGCGATACATCTAGTAAAGGCTATATTTTAGAAGTTGACTTAGAATATCCTAAAGAATTACACGAATTACATAATGATTATCCATTAGCAGCAGAAAACGTAGAGTTAGATAAAGTGTCAAAATTAGTTCCAAATTTAAATAATAAAGAAAAATATATCATTCATTATAGAAATTTAAAACAATGTTTAAATTTAGGATTGAAATTAAAGAAAGTGCATAGAATATTAGAATTTAATCAGAGTGATTGGATGAAATCCTATATAGAGTTAAATACGAATAAAAGAAAAGAAGCGAAAAATGAATTTGAGAAAGATTTCTATAAATTAATGAACAACTCAGTGTTTGGAAAAACGATGGAAAATATTAGAAATAGAGTAGATGTACAACTAGTTAAAAATAAAGAGCAAGCTCAGAAGTTAGTTAATAAACCAAACTTTGAATCTTTTAAAATATTTTCAGAAAATTTAATAGCTTGTCATATGAAAAAGACTAAATTGAGATTTGATAAACCTATTTATGTAGGTATGTCAATCCTAGAACTGAGTAAAACGTTAATGTACGATTTCCACTATAATCATATAAAAAATAAATATAATGAAAAGGCAAAATTATTATTTACTGATACAGATTCGTTATGTTATTATATACAAACGAAAGATATTTATAAAGATATGAAAAAGGATAAACAATTATTTGATACATCTGATTATCCAAAAGATCATAAACTATATTCAGAAAAAAATAAGAAAGTATTAGGTAAAATGAAAGATGAAACAGCTGGAAATTTGATTAAGGAGTTTGTTGGATTGAGAGCAAAATTATACGCTTTTAAAACTTTAGAAAATAAAGAAATTAAGAAAGCTAAAGGAGTAAAGAAAAGCGTTATTAATCAAGCAATTAATATTGAAGATTATAAAAGAGCATTATTTGAAAATGAGACTGTATATCGAAAAATGAATACAATACAAAGTAAAAAGCATAATGTATTCACAACACAGATAAATAAAATTTCATTAAGTAGTAATGATGATAAACGATATGTATTAGAAAATAATATAAACACATTAGCTCTTGGACATTATAAAATTAAGGAGTAAGTTATAAGTTGGCGTCAACAAAAAATTGCATGCTAGTTGTAAGTTAGGTTTAAGAAAAATTTTTTAAAAAAATCTAAAAATATTGCATGTTAGTTTTAAGTTAGTTGTAAGTTAGGTTTAAGAAAAAAATATAATTTTTATATATTATACTTAGCGTGGGTCCTTAAGGACCCACACAAACAAGATTAAAAAAATATAATTTTTTCTCTATAATAAATAGATGGAAAACATTCCAGTGCACTGGAATGATAACGCAAAGAATAATCAAAAACATCATTTCTTATTACCTTCACCGAGTTGTAGAGCTCTTATTATTGGTAAATCAGGATGTGGAAAAACGAATTTACTATTGAGAATGTTACTTTTACCGAAGTGGTTAGATTATGAAAATCTGTTTGTATTCGGAAAATCTTTACATCAACCTGAATACAAACTTTTAAAATCTGGACTGGAGAAAGGATATAATAAAAATGAAGTCCTTAAATTATTAAAGGAAGGAGGAGGTGATATAGATTCGTACATTAAAAATCTACCTAAAAAAAGATGTAAACAAAAATGTAGAGTAAACTACTTTGAAAATTCTAACGAAATTCCTGATCCTAAAGATGTTAAATCTGACAAGAAGAATCTCTTTATATTCAATGATATTATGACTGATAAAAATCAAAGCAAAGCTGAAGATTTCTACACTAGAGGAAGGCATAATAATACGAGTTCTATTTACATAAGTCAAAATTATCATAAACTCCCTCGTCAAACTATAAGATCTAATGCTAATGTTTTAATATTATTTCAACTCCCTGAAAAAGATTTGAGACATATACACGACGACTTCGTTTCAAATGAGATGGATTGGGATGAATTTAAAGATTTCTGTAACAGTGTTTGGAAAGAATCATTTGGTTATATTATAATAAATCAAGACTTAATACCGGGTGAAGGAAAATATCAAGCAAATTTCAGTCAAGTCTATATTCCTAAACATTTTTTTCCTCTTAAATAAATGTACATCTACAATACAACTCGAAAAGCTCATATAAAAAGAACTAATTCAATAAACTTAACCCTTGAAAATCAAAAATATATTGATGAATTGAAATTATTTTTAAAAACTAAAACAGGTTCAGGGTTATTAAATTCGATGTTAAGGAAACTTCCTTTACCAGAGATGCATTTAAATTTACCTAATAACGTTCCATCGGAAAATATTGAAAACGGATCGTTTAATAACACTGGGAAATATTCGTATTGCGGTCCAGGAACGAAAGTACAGAAAAGGTTAAAAGAAAGATATAAAGGTATCAATAGTTTAGATAAGGCCTGTAAACAACATGATATAAATTATTTTAAAAATAAATCTACCAAAGATAGAAATGCAGCGGATGATTTATTAGCAAGACAAGCTAGTGAAATTGCTTTAGATAATAATGAACCAGAGTACGTTAGAAAAGATGCAAGATTAGTAACAGGTGTCATGGGAATGAAATCAAGATTTGGAATGGGTTTATCAAAAAACGTAAAGCTGAGCTCACGGAAGTGGGCTCAGAAAAATTAAAAGAAATATATTATAATCCTCAAACGGGATACTCAAGGAATAAACGACTTAGTCCGAAAAAGTGGATTATCTTCTAAGATAGTTACAGATTGGTTAAGTCGTCAGAATGTATATACACTACATAAACCGATAAGACATAAATTTAAAACAAGAAGGGTAATTGTGTCTAGTGTTGACGATCAGTGGCAGGCTGATTTAGTAGACATGCAAAAATATAAAAGTCAGAATAAAAATATAAATTATATATTAACAATTATAGATTTATTCAGTAAATACGCTTGGGCTATTCCTATTAAAAAGAAAACTGGAAATGATATTTCGAAAGCATTTGAAAATATATTTAAAGAAAGAATTCCTAGAAAAATACACACAGATAAAGGACTTGAATTTATAAACAAACCAACTCAAGATCTATTCAAAAAACATGGAATACATTGGTTCGCTACAGAAAACGAAACGAAAGCTCAGGTAGTAGAAAGATTTAACAGAACATTAAAATCTAAAATGTGGAAGTATTTCACTCAAAACAAAACGAAGAAATGGATTGATATTCTTCCAGATTTGATTAAAAATTACAATACAAGTAATCACAGAAGTATTAAAATGACTCCTGAACAAGGATCTCTCTCAAAGAATAGCAAATCTGTGTACGAAAATTTATTTCCTTCTACTGAGACTAAACTTCAGACATCGAAATTTAAAACGGGTGAT
>SEYY01017845.1:0-15000 GCA_009176605.1 Armadillidium nasatum
AGAGAGAGAGAATATTTTTGCAGAATTTCAGTCTATTTTCTTTTTGTAAAAAAAAATAGTAATGGCAACAATGGACTAATAATCAGGGAAAACCAGGGTTTATCTGCTGGGGTTAATTGTAAATTATACTTTTTAAATTAAGATTTTAATTCCATTTTTTCTTTGCTTCATATTGCGTGTGGAAAAATGAATTCAACATAAAAGTGGAAACAAACAATCCATTCACTTAAATCACTATTCACTCTCAGAATTTTCTTGAATATTTACATCATAAGTTTTAGAATTTGGGGGTGTGAAATGTTTTTACTTGAGGTACCTGGCAGTGGTTTTCTTATTTCCAGACTGTAGATGTTGAATTTAGCTATTTCGAGCCTATCCTGAAACATTGTAAAGTACTCTCATACTGCTGAAAGCTGATCTTTTAGCCATATTTAGTGAAAGTATAAACAATAATTTTGAAATGTAGCTAAATGATAAAAATTTGCTGCACAGCAATAAAATAACTATGTATAAATACAGGTTATATTGATAATTTTATATCTTACATTTTTTTCAAACTTAGGTGGGGAATGCATTTCAGCATATTTTAACTTTCTATTATATAGTGAAAATTAATATATATATATATATATATATATATATATATATATATATTATATATATATATATATATATATATATATATATATATATATATATATATATATATATATATATATATATATATATATATATATATATATATTTGCCAGGTTAGGCCTATTAGCTGTCTGTAGGTATAGATTTACCCTTTAAAGTCAAGGTTAGGTTAAATCAAACTAGTTTGTTAGATTTAAGAATTTGTAAGATCTAGCAAACTAGAACCAAGTACTTCCATGCTTTGTCTTAACTCCCTACTGAAGTACTGGACAGAATTCCACAACGAGAGCTGGAAGCAGAGGACTATGATGGCTTAAAAAAAGGCAGTTACTACCACTTTTGAAAAGTCAAAACTGGAACTTTTTAATGATCTTATGTCCAAGCAAACTTACAGTGGCAAGCCCTCTATCTATCTACTGGACAGGCTCAAACAGCCCGGCAAATTAAACATATATATATATATATATATATATATATATATTATATATTATATATATATATATATATATATATATATATAATTATATATAGGAACCGACCGGGGCCCCGGCCCCGGCTAAAAATCAGGGAAAACCGGGGTTGCCGGCCGGGGTTAAAATGGCAAATTATACAAATTTTTATTTTTTATTTTTTTATTTTCAGCCGATTCTGCTGAAACTTTCAGTGTATATAGATTTTTTACCGGTAAGAAAGTCCATTTCTAGCGTTTTTTCCGAGTCTATTATGGTTAAAAGTATTTTTTTTATTTTTATTTTTGTGGAAATTTTACCCTTTTTCAATAGAATGGCGGTGCCAAACCACTTTTTAGAATGAGCTGAAAGTTGGACTATTTATTCAAAATTATATGGGCTACAAAAGTCTTAAATAGACTTTTGTCCCCAGAGTTATAGAAAAAATGTTATAAGCCAAAAACTGACCAACTATAGAAAAAAAAATTTTTTTTTTTTTAAAAATATACCTTTTCAGACAAAATCTTTTTTAAAAAAATGCAACTATAACATTTCCTATTTTTGGTGTGTATAGAGGAGGGGTGGGGCTACAAATTCCTCTATGAACTTTATTCGATGAGATTCGTTGGTTTTGAGGTATAGCCTTCAAAAAGGTCCGTTTTTGGCCAAATTTCAAAAATTCCCAAAGTTTGAGAGGCTATATCTCGCTTCAAACAAAGGTCATTTAAAAATGCACTAAATAAAAATTGTTGCCCTGTTCCTCTTCTAAACAATATTCACAATTAAAAAAAAAAATAGTAAAAAAAAAAAAATTTTTTTTTTTAAATAATTTTTTCCTCCAGAAGGGTACGATTTTTGCAAAAAAAATTTCGAGAGCTTGTAACTTTTTTCTAGACGTGATATCAAAAATCTATTCCCACCAATGCAAGAAATTGGGGCAAAGGTATTCAGTTAAATTTTCAGCTCAGGTGGACCAGTGGTTTGACCCAGTTATTCATTTTTTTCAACTTTGGGTCCAAATAAGTTTCAAACCGTTATAGACTTTAAAAAATGCTCGAAATCAACTCAGAACTTCGTGAAAAAATTCCATACTTTGAAAATTTCAGCTCAATCAATAAAGAAAAATTTCAAACAAAATATAAGAAAATCAAGATTTTTTTTTCTTTCTGTTTCTTTTGACCGCTCCTTTTCTGCTAGTGAATGTTCATCTTTGTGCTTTGATTTTAGATACTCCAAAAAGATTTGGTTGAAATTTTTTTTACTTGTAGCACCCGGAGGTTCTCTTCAAATTTTCTGACTGTAGATGTTACATTTAGCTATTCCGAGCCTATCCTGAAACATTGTAAAGTATTCAAATACTGCAGAAGCTGATCTTTTAGCCATATTGGTTGAAAGTATAAACAAAATAATAATTTTTAAATAATGCAGCTAAATGATAAAAGTTTGAAACAGAGCAATAAAATAACAATGATATATATAAATACAGGTTAAATTGATAATTTTATATCTTACATTTTTTTCAAACTTTCCCTTTGGGTCTTACCTAGGTAAACGTGTTAAATCACTATTATGAATTAGAATAATTTTTTTTTTAATTTTTACTTTTTTTTTAAACTTTTAAATATACAAAACTGTAATTTTCTGATTTTTTTTTTTAGAAAAATAAATGCATATAATCATTAATTTAAGTGAATGTTGGCTATTCTACTCCTTCCTTACAATTAAATAAACCTTATATCTAATTTTTAACCTAAAATTTCAGTACTTTTGACCTCTTTACAAATTTTAGGAAACCCCGACTCCGGCCAAATTTGGGTGACCCCGACCCCGGCCCCGGCCCCGGCCAAATTCCAGCCCCGGTCGTTCCTATAGGTTTTAAACTATATATACTATATATATATATATATATATATATATATATATATATAATATATATATATATATATATATATATATATATATATATATATATATATATATATATATATATATATATATATATATATATATATATATATATATATATATATATATAGATATATATATATATATATATTATATATATATATATATAATGTGGAATTTATGAGTAATTGATAGAACATTCTGGAATTTTTTTTTTTATTTCTATAATTTATTCTTATATATATATATAATATATATATATATATATATATATATATATATATATATATATATATATATATATATATATATATATATATATATAATATATATATATATATATATATATATATATTTATTTATATATATTATTTTTAATATTATTTATTATTAATTTTTTTTATATTATTATATTTTTATATATATATATATATATATATATATATATATATATTTTATATATATATATATATATATATATATATATATATATATATATATATATATAATATATATATATATATATATATATCCCTCCATATTATAACAACAGACAAACACATATCCAACACCCACCCTCAAGTCCTACTAAACAACACCCCCATACCCCTCAACAAAACCCAAAAATTCTCGGCCTAACATTTGACACTCACCTCACTTTCTCCAAGCACATTCAAAATACCACATCAGCCGCAAACAGAAAACTCAACATCCTCAAAACAGTGGCCAACACAGACATAAACAACAACATACAAACCTCAATAGCTATCTACAAGCAATTTATACGCCCCACCATTAACTACGCCTCCCCTGTCTGGCACCCTCTGCTCTCCGACAAAAACTTAACGACACTCCAAATAACGCAAAATAAAGCCCTCCGCACCATCACCGGCTGCACACGCACAACCCCTCAACAACACCTACATAACGAAACCAAGAATACTACCTATAAGGAATCACCTCGAAATGATAGGCACCCAATTTTACGCAAAAACACGTCTACCCACTCACCCATGTCACAATACTCTCCTACAACCTACCCCACAGAGACTAACACAGCCTCCATCGTCCACCGGCGCCTTTTACAAACAGATCCTAAATCACATACCCCCTCCTCCCCCCAATACCACAACAACCAAACATATACACACTCAACTAACACATTCATATATGATCAACAGACCTCCAAACAGCATCCTTAACGAAGCCCCTCCCGAAATAAACCCCGACTCCAACAACCTCCCAAGACACTTACAAATCTCACTAGCAAGATTGAGATGCGGGCACCACCCAAACTTACAACATTACAAACACAATTTCAATCTAAACCAGGGCAACATCTTCCACTTGTACCAGATGCAAAAGGGCCCCGGAGACCGTAAAACACTTTCTTTTAGACTGTCCCTCCTACTGTCGCCCCAAAATCTTCTGGGCATCACTTCTTTGGAAAGATCTCTGGACGAGACCGACTGCGGCGGGAGGCTTCATTAGCGAAGTGTGGCCGCCTCAACAGGGGGTGGTCAGGTAAAAAAAAAAAATATATATATATATATATATATATATATATATATATATATATATATATATATATATATATATATATATATATATTATATTTATTTTATATTTATATATATATATATAATATATATATATATATATATATATATATATATATATATATATATAAATATTTCAGATATTGTAAAGAATATTTGGTTTTAATTAAATAAGAAAGAAGAGGCAGTATTTTTAAAACATTTTCTCAATAGTTAAAATAAAAAAAATTTAAAATGTGTGAATCACCTGAAAAACAAGATGAGTCAGCGATCTACGATGAAAAAGTAGCAAATTGCACAGTCATTTCTAAGCCGATGGCTTCTAGGAAATTGGCGTCAAAAGTATATAAATTAGTTAAAAAAGGTAATTTTACTTTAAGATAGGAAAAATTATTTCCTTTATATATAAAATTTAGTAATTTTAGTATAATTCAAACATTAAAGTAGTTAAACTGAATTCAATTGACTTCACCAAATTTTTTTTTTTGGAACCATTTTTGTTAGTTATTATTTTTATATTTTTTATTTGGGTTTTATTTCTAAATATTCCATTAAACACCAAAGTATATATATATATATATATATATATATATATATATATATATATATATATATATATATATATATATATATATATATATATATATATATATATATATATATATATATATTCTTGGTAAGTCAATAGAAAGTGATTTTTTTCTTTTGTCTGTTATTACATATCATCAGGACCATTCAATTTCTTAGTGTTTAGCTCAGAGAGAGCAGAAATGACATCTTTAGAAGAAATTACAATATTAGGCATAAATGAGTTGGAGGGAGTTGAAGGAGGAGAAATAGCTCCGGAATCGTCTAAGGTAGAGTTTGAGGCAAAAGTTTGAGTGAAGAGTTCAGCTTTAGTAGAAGGTAAAATGGCAGTTGTGCCATCAGAAGAAACTAGAGGAGGGAAAGAGGAAGAAGCAAAGTTAGAGTTGACATTTTTTGTAAAATGCCAGAAAGAGAGAGAAGAAGAACCAGAAAGATTATTGCATTTTCAGCGAAGAAAAGAGTTTTTGGTGTCTCGAAGAATAGATTTTGCACAATTCCTGGATGAAATATAAGTTGAATGAGTTTCAGGGGTTTGAAGATAATGGTAATCTCTGAAGGCAGCATCCCTACGGCGGATATATCAGATTAATGAAAATCATCTCCCATTATAAGTATACTTTATTTTTCTCTTGTGGGAAGTGCCTCAGTTTCCTTCATTTTTACATCTAATTCATAACCCTGGGCATGAGGTCTGTAAAGTGCCCCTATTATGTATGATTTTTTGTGCACAAGAATATCTACCTATACAGTAATATTTTTTTTTTTTTTGATGTACCTTCATAACATACACCAGTATGTGTAATAGAAAATGATTATTGCACTAGTGAAGTTAATTGCACATTTAATTACCCTCATCTGTACCTATTTCTTTTGAAGCTTCAGAAGTTACCAACTTGGCAACATTAGATTGAGAGGAACATTAGTATTTATGTATGCAAGGTCAGAAAGACGCAATGTTTAACTTTTGTAAATTTAAATACATTTTGGACTAAGATCATACTTGTAAACATATAGAGAAGGTACAGTCGTGAACAAAAGTTCGTTCCTATTAGGCTGGAAATAAATATTTATATAAAATGGAAATCATTTCATATAAGCTCTATTTTGAATAAAAAGACAATAAAAACATTGAGAGGGGCTTAATTGAACTGTTTTTGTCTGAACCTGAAATGATCCCCATTTTATATAAATATTTATTTCCAGCCTAATAGGAACGAACTTTTGTTCACGACTGTACATGTGATGACATTTATAGTGAAAAGGTATGTTGTTATATATAATCATGTTAACAGATACCCATAATTTGAAACATAGGGAAAATATACTAGAAAACTACTCTAGTTGGATATGATGTCCAATTTCTAGTTGAAGCAGTAATTTTTAGGCCAGATCATCTGGCCTTTGACCAGTTTTACTGCCGGAGTTACATTATTATTACTATGGTAGGCACAGTTAGGTTGATTTTATCATTAGTTAAAGGTTTCAGGATCGAATCTTGCTTGTGTGACAAAGTTGATATAATCTTTCACCCAATATGTTGGGTAAAGGAGTCTTTTTCTTCATTTCACACTTACCACTTGAATGAAGGATTTGGGGCTCAACTCTTTTCTTGCTGAAAGCTATTAAAATAGAATTATTATTATTATTATTATTATTATTATTATTATTATTATTATTATTATTATTATTATTTTCAGCTGGTAAGAAGAGGAAAACTAATTTACGTTTAGGTTTGAAAATAGTTCAGGCAAAAATTAGAAAAGGGGAAAGAGGGTAAGTGTTTATATATATATATATATATATATATATATATATATATATATATATATATATATATATATATATATATATATATATATATATATATATATATATATATATATATATATAATTAAAACCGCATGGCTAGTGGAGTTAATAAAAATATACAAACTTTTTTAAGTCTGCTAAGCAAGGAATCAAACCCTGATATCTAAGCTGGTAAGACAGAGCTTTACTTTTGTACCACGACAGTTCAAAAGGAAATCTCAGAGAGAAAGCTCATGAACAACTTGTCTTGTAAACCCTCTCAAAGGACTACCCTGACTTCACTCTGGCACAGGGGCAATGGATTACTTTCTATCCTCTATCTCATAGACTATTAAAAATAAGTAAATCGAGGGAGTCCTTTGAGAGGGTCTGCATAACAAGTTGTTCATGAGCTTTCTCTCTCTGAGATTTTCTTTCTTCTTTCCCCTGGATTTGAGACCCTTCCAGGTGAGAAATGGTCGGTCCTTATTTTCCACAAGGAAAAGGATGTGAAACACCACTGATAGACATTTCAGGTCAAATCACCCCCAAAAAATTTTAAAGTTAACTATTCCGACTCCAGTTTTCTTGAAAATTGCAATATAGGGTTGTTTTTGACTGGAAAACATGCTGGTTCAAATAAAAATGTTCCATGACTAACGGTTCTCGAGATACAGGCCCCCCAGAACCCTATCCACTTCAAAAGCCTGTAGCATGTCAGTGGCTTGACATAGACCATACATGTTATATATTTTTAGAATCAGCATGCTTACAGCTTTCATATAAGACTAAAATCAGATCTCAAACTTAAATACTTCTTCAAGTTGCAATATATAACTTATCCATGTCCTATGATTGTAAAAACATATAAGCATAATCATCAACTTTGACATTCAATTTAGGTAAATGTTCATTACTTTGGGACACACTATCCGTTTTAATGACATAAAAGTCTTTACCAATATCATCATAGGATAATTCATAAGCAGTTATTTTTTCTTCACTAACAGGCACAAACTTGTGAAACTTTTGTGTACCACTAATTTGAACACTCATATCATATATATACTCTGCATTGTTTCGTCATTTTCTTCTATGTCTTCATGACTTGTATAAAGAAAACTAATTTTATTACTTAATTTCTGTTCACAAAAATCATACAATTCCATAGGTGTAAGTATCTGATCAGATATTGTTTTTTGAAGACTGGCCTTAGCTGTAATTCTTTTGATGGTTCTCCCAATACCATCGTATGCCTTTTTGCCATATCTGGTGGCAAAGCAATTCCACTCACATCTAAGCCCAAAATCATCGTAATGGTTACAGATATTTGAAAAGTTAAACCTCTTCTTTTACTGTCCAGCACAGCCATCAGTAAAATAATGCAGCTTTGTAATGTTAGGATGTGTTTTTTGGATATGTGAAATTAGTACTTTTAGAAATATATGTACCATTATTGTATTATGTCATGTCTCGGGTGACATAACGCGGAACTTGTGTGCTTTGTAATATTTAAAACATTATCCCTCCAATGCAAAACAAATGGATTTAATTTACACTGAGAATTTTCCTTTGTGGAAGCCCTGTGCTGCATCTTTAACAATGAAGGAATAATGCAAAAATAAAGATTCAAGTTCTGGGTTGTTTTTCTCCCTCTTTCAACAATTGAAGGGAAACCACGTATCAAAGGTTAATTTCCCTTTCCATTTAACAATGAGATTCTCATTAACATTTCTAAGATTTAAATTTTTATTTTTAATTTTTAATTTTTTTTTATTATTATTATCAAGTATTAGTGGATCAGAACAATATCTGGTAATTTTTTTAATATAATATATATATTATATATATATATATATATATATATATATATATATATATATATATATATATATATATATATATATATATATATATATATATATATATATATATATATATATATATATATATATATATATATATATATATATATATATATATATATATATATATATATATATGAAGGAAAGTAATTATTTTTAGTAAATTCATTAAAAATACTTAAAGCTCTATACTCACTTTTATATTTCCAGAAATATACTGGCAAATAATTTATAAGATTTAAAAATAAAAGATCGGAATTCAATGTCCATGGGGGTTAGAAGGTGGGGAGGGGGGGGGGAGTTTGGAAGAACTTTTTCCCTATTTAAGTTTGGGATTTGATTTTAGTTTTATATGAAAGCTGTAATCATGCTGATTCTAAAAATATATAACATGTATGGTCTATGTCTAACCACTGACATGTTACAGGCTTTTGAAGTGGATAGGGTTTTGGGGGGCCTGTAACTCGAGAACCGTTAGTCTTAGAACATTTTTATTCGAACCAGCATCTTTTCCAGTCAAAAAAACCTTACATATCAATTTTCAAGAAAATCTGAGTTGGAGTGGTTACCTCGCCTGGGTGATTTGCCGCCCTGGAATGACCTCGATACTCGACTCTTTCAACAGACGTTTCTTACCGAGCTGTTGAATAACCCGTCATATCTTTTCTTTCTTGGAGAAATTTTTACAGTGAAACTGCTGCAACTGTTACACCGACTACGAGGAGTTAGCTAGATTGGTAGAATCTCGTTGTCCAAAAGTGATTTGATTTAAAAAATTCGGCTTCGTGGCCGAAAATTTACACAGCCATCTGGATACAGGGATCCTCTCATATCTGTCCATCAAGGACCTAACGAGAGGAGAGTGGGATATTCTCCTCCATGAATCGGTTCCGTTTTCATTACTATCTCCAACTAACTTGCAAGTTGTAGCTAAACGGATACATCTGAACTCTGACTTAACTTTATGTTCCATCTACTTGTCCCTACTTCTAACTACGTCAGAGCTAAACTTGCCAATCTCTTTGCTCAACTCATATTATCTTGTTTTTGGGAATTTCGACTTAGCCAAACGCAGATTGGCCGATGGATTGTATACAAAGATCCGCTCTGGAATATCCAAACACCGAACTCCCAACTCACGAACTTTTTTGACACCCCCTTTCCTCGACGTGCATGGATATAACTTTTTACTCCGTTTCTATTTTGTACAAATACATGGAGGAAGAGATCGGCTTTCCTTTACGGAAGTGACCATTACCCAATGCTAGTTACTCCCATATACCCCAGCTATTCACCACCCTAGTACTCGACTTAGAAATTTGACCGAATAGACTGAACCTTGTTCTTGCAGAGTAAGGAAATGCTTTTCTTTCCCGCGGTGGAAATCTTTCCGACACCTGTAGAGGCTTTCAAGTTTTCTATGGATAAGACACGGGACTGCAGAGATGAGTATCCCTCGCTCGCGGTGATGCCATGGTGGTCTTGGGAATACGCCCTGACCAACATCGAAAAACGGAAACTCTACATATCTTACAAACTGCTCGATCCAACGTAATCACCTTTGAAACCACTGCAATTCGTTCTCGTTGCATCAGTAGGAGAACCAGAGGCAATACTTATGCATTTATGTTTCCATCGTCAGCTCTTTCGCATCTCTACCTTCGGTCTATAAGGTTGTTCGAAAAAATTTCCCACAAATACCTCACCTTTCCATACAGTGTAATCCTTTCTCTACCCAACTCTCTGATCCTATATTTAACCTCTATCCTTTATAATCAGTCTTACATATATTCTACTGGTAAAATCTATCTAGAATTCACTCTCTTAATCTATATTTCCCACTTATTTTGACTTCAACACTTTCAAACGCCGTGTATTAATTAAGTTCAAATGTTGAATCTTATTATATTATAAGTAAGATTGTCAAAATTATGCAGAGTATAATTTATTATTTATAAAGAAAGGGAATTTTGCTTCTTAACTAACTTGGTTATTTACATTTAATATTTGGAAGCAAATATTAAATGTAGAAATGTTGATGAAACAATTATTTTATGTTTGCTAATAACTTCACAAATCATTTATACATTTATTATTATTATTATTATTATTATTTATTTCAGGCTGGTAGTGATTGCAGGAAATGTTTCACCCATCGATATTTTATGTCACATGCCAGCAGTCTGTGAAGACAAAAATATACCCTATATATTTGTTCCGGACAAAGCTGATCTTGGCGCAGCGTCAGGAGTTGTGGGAATAGTACAAATACTTCTCCTTTTAAAAGACCCAGAATATGAAGAATTATATGAAAAAGTTGTAGATTGTATTGAAAAGTAACTTTTTTTTTTCATTATATACACATTTTTTAATACGAAAATTTGATATTCTTCCTGTTTTAATTTCCTTAGTTTTTATGAAAAATAATATTCAGCTGGAGTAAAAGGAACTTGAGTCCTGTTGTTGAACTTTTTAGTAAAAGAAAGAAGTGTCTCGGGGAAAGCTTCCTTAGATACATATAGGGTGGTTAGAGGGAGATATCATAAATCGGATCAACAAGGATGATTGCACCTTTAAAATACAACAGTGGATTATTATGATTGTGATCGATTAACTGAACAGAGTATCAATCAAATCTCTTTAAATTCATTATTGTGTCACAATACGCAAACACTATAATGATTAAATATTTTGGATATATAATTTAGTTTATCTGTTACACTACCTTTTATTTAGAATTTTTTGTATTCGTATTTTGACCTTGCCAACCCTTAATTCAATACTTGATTATTTGTCAAGTCACCGAGCCATATTCATGTATACACACACCAAATATTCAGAATGTTTCAGTATTCATTCACAAAGCCTAAGACGATTCTCTATCAAACTGGACCTGGGTTCAGGTGCTCCCAATTTAAAGGAAAAAAGGTGAAACAAAGATGGTTTTTAGTGAATGAGAAAATTAGTCTACCTCATTTAAATGGCTCCCATAATTTTGGCATAAAAAGAAGGCTTCTTTAGTCATATATTGTCAAATTTTTTTTTAAAGTAAAAAGAAATAAACATGGATGTCGACGACCCATCAAAGGTGAGTGTGTGTGAACGAATTTTGTGTTACAATTCCTACAATGTAACGTACTAAAGTATGAACGTTGTTCCAATCGAATTGTAAGATAATGCGAGTTACACATTCTCACAAAGTAATGCTAAGACATTATCTAACGAAAAAGTAAGATAAAGGAAGAATGACAACCTCACAGCACGACAAATGAAAGTCGGTTGTAGGGAATGATTACTACCGTATGAAACACTATGTAAGTATCCTGTGTGGAAGACTATATATATATATATATATATATATATATATATATATATATATATATATATATATATATATATATATATATATATATATATATATATATATATATATATATATATATATATATATATATATATATATATATATATATATATATATATATATATATTATATCGTCCAGTGAGTAAAGGCTGGCGACCTACCGAATTCCACCCGAGTTGAAAACACGCTATTCTGGTCGATGGTGGCCAACATGTCCAGATACACGGCGTTTGAAAGTATGCAAGTAAAAGGAAGTAGGGAAAACAGATAAAGGGAGTGTGTTCCAGACTTTACCAGAAGAGTATACGTAAGATTGAACATAGCGGTTAAGTCTGGGGTTGGATAGAGAAAGGATGAGACTGTGTAGAAAAGTGTGTCGCTAGAGCTCTTCTCATTAAAGGAGGTATGCGACGAGAGAGTTCAGAAGAGTAGTGTCCGTTGTAATAGAGAGAGTGAGGCAACAATTCGACGGGCAGAAAGAGATTGGGGAGAGAGTTAGTAAGAGCAGGAGAGTTGATGAGACGAAAAGCTCTAGACTCCACCTTCTCAAAGAAAGCTCTATGAGTGGAGCCACCCCAGATGTGTGAAGCATACTCCATACAGGGACGAACAACACCCCTATACACAGCAAGCAACTGGGGTGGAGTGAAGAAATTCTGAAGGCGCCTCAGAACACCCAACCTCTTAGAAGCTTGTTTAGAGAGAGAAATAATGTTATCTTTCCAAGAAAAAGATACACCTAGAATATTACAAACAGAAGAAGGTTTGAGTTGTGTGTTTTCGAAGAAGATATCATCTGTTTGGAAAACTGTGTCGAGTAGAGTAGTAGAGAGATGGAGGAACTGAGTTTTTGAGGCATTGAAAACAACCATCTTTGCTTGTTACCTTGTTGATAAAGGTCTCTTACTCTCAATGAAGAGAGTCTTGACCTTGGATTGATGATTCTTTTTTTCTTGAGTAAAGATTACAAAGGAAGACACTATAGTAAAGTCGTCAAAGAGTCTCGGTCAGTAGTTATATTCTGTTGATTTGGGAGGTTGAGTATAGATATTTCTTTAAGCATGTTACTATTTTTGGAAATTGTTTAGATGGAATGCCCTGGCCACCCAGGATATTTGGAACTGTGAAAGTTGAGACCCCCAGGGCACCCAAATCACTTCGGAGAGAAGCTCTTGGAACACAATAAGCAGGACAGTTAAACAGGTAGTGGGTCACAGTTTCAGGACTGTTCTTGCATGAAGGACAAATATCAGTATCTGATATTCTGAGGCGATGGAGATGTGAGTTTAAACCACAATGTCCCGTCTTAAGTCGGAAGATAGCAGTGGCTATTCTGCGATCACATTTGGTTTTGAGAGGTGGGGAGTCTAGTGAGTATATCTGACCCAGACTGTGGGTTTGTAGGAATGTATTGAGTTCATCATTCTGTTGGAAGTCTAGCAACTGTTTGGTTTCTGTGTAATATTCTTCACTTTCAATAAAGAAATCCTCCACATTAGTGGGAGTGTGCCAGTTTGGCTGCTCTATCTGCAATCTCATTTCCCAGTATTCCTATATGTGAAGGAGTCCATTGGTAAAGAATAGTCCAGCCCAGGGATGTTGTTAGTTTCGCAAGGGTCTTGTGTATTCTAGATAGTATCCTATGATAACGTTTGGGATATCTAGTGGTGATAAGTGAGAGTGCAACACAAGAGTCAGTGAATATGACTATTTTCTGAGGTATGAGGAACTGAACACAGAAAAGTAAAGCTTTATGGATTGCAAAGAGTTCGACAAAGATTGAAGAATGAGCACCGGAAAGTTTCCAAGATTGAGCTAGTTGAAGGGTAGGAGAGTATAATGCGGAGGAAGTGGATGCAGGGTTGTATATTTTTAATCCATCTGTATATATTGACAGATATGATGCATATTTAGTGTTTAGCAGTTCGGCAAATAGTTGTTGTCCTTCTTTAGGTAAATCTTTCTTATTCCAACCATGGGAGAGGGTGCAATTGATGTGAGAGAGGAGATTCATAGATGGTGGGAGGGGTGAGACAGGAGGTGCTGAGATAAAAGGTGGGGTAGCTGTGTTTATAGAGCAGAAAATGGAGAAAGCTTGTTGCACAAAAGGTGGTTTACTTTTTCGAGGAGTGATATGATAAGTTTCAAGGTAGGTTGAGAAGATCTGATAAAGTGGGTGATCAGGTGGGTCAGATGCTAGATGGATGAGCTTTTTTGCCATGAGACAGCTTCTCCTGTGTTTGAGGGGAGCAAGTAAAGTTTCAATGTAGAGGGCTTGGGTAGGTGTGGAGGGGAAAGCACCCAGAATAATTCTCATGGCTGTAGTGTGGATTATCTCTAGCTTCTTTAGAGTTGTAGGGACAGCAGATCCATAAACAGTACAGCCATAATCGATTTTGCTCAGAATGTAGGATTGATACAAGTGCAAAAGATTCTCCCGAGAAGAGCTCCACTTAACACCAGCAAGTCTCTTCAGTAGGGCTAAACGTTTGAGGCAGTCTTGGACAAGGTAGTCAATGTGTTATAAGATATATATATACATAAGTATAGTATATATATATATATATATATATATATATATATATATATATATATATATATATATATATATATATATATATATATATATATATATATATATATATATATATATATATATATATATATATATATATATATATTAATATTTATAAATTTAAACCATAGTGAGATAAATTGAGTTTTTAAGACCTAATGGTTACAAAAGAAGAAGAACACAAAAAGAAAAATGTAAAACTAAATGTAATTTAAGTATATAAATTATAATAACCGGTAATTGTATTCACATAAATACATGTTACATG